>PVJX010029134.1:0-23211 GCA_004027295.1 Dolichotis patagonum
TTATATAATAGATAAGTAACATATATTATATACTTATATAATATATTATATAATAATATGTTAGATATATGTAATATATATTACTACATATATAAACTTTGGTCAAATATATGGTAAACATTTAAAGTTTTAGAATACATAAATATATTACATGTTATTCATCTTCCACAAAATATGCTAGTTAGTTTTTACATCCCTATCCCATTACTCTTGTCACTTTCTAAAGAAGTTCTGGAAGCTTTTCACATCTTTACAATGTGTGATAAAAAATAAAGTGAATGCCACTACCAAGTGACACCCAGTGGGAAACCAGGCTCATAAAAACACAGTGGTATATCTTCATCTAACTTATTCACTGAATCTCCAACTTCCAGCTTTCCCCAAAGTCAAAACAATGCTGAAAAATAAATATTTTGAATCAATTCAGAACACTGAGGCACCTGTAACAGTTCAACAAAAAATTTTTGTGAATTTTTTTTTTAATTTAAACAATTACTGTATATTTCAATCACATCTAGTAGCATGTTTTTACATACATTCGGCACTGTGTCCAAGCTAGATTCCATCTTCAGGGTCTTGGAACACTCTTTTTATTTCTTTTAAATACTGACTAACTCAATCTTCATGATTCTCTATGAACTGAGAACTAAGTCCTAAGAAGCTTGGTAGTTCACTCATTAGTATTACACAGTTTCCATATTGTAAGTAGCCCACAGACAATAAAGAGCCTAAATGTTGAAAAGCCAAGTCAAAAACCTCATCCAAGCTCCCAGTTGGTTTCTAACCACATGAATACACTTTCTTGTATATTCAGCCCATGTGAGCTTTCAGATGACTCCACTACGAATTACTTTTTTACTACAATCACATAAGAAATTCCAAAGTGAATTGCCCCTGCAAGTAAAATCAACAAGTGGAACCATAGGCAACATTGATAAAATGTTGTATTAACCCAGTGAATTTAGAGTGATTTCTTTTGCAAGAATTGATAAGCAGAATTCAGTCTTGTAATGTGCAGCCTATAATTGATTTTTAGCTGGATTTAAATTTCTTATAATTTAGGCATCTACTTCACTTCTAGGGAAAGTAAGCCATGAATTATGAAAGTAACTCATGGCTACAGTCCATCAGTTATAGATTGAGGGTCTGGTCCACCAGATCTCACATGCGTATGTTGAGACCTAATCACAAATATAATGATATTTGGAGGTAAATCTATTGGGAATTGACTTGTCATGAGTATGGAACCCTCATGAATGTAATTAAATACTCTTATAAACCAGAAAACTCCCTCACTTCATTATGTGAGGACACAGTAAGAAGATGGCCATCCATGAAGAGAAAGGAACCATTACCAGGCTGCCAATTTGATATCACCTCCATCTTCACATTCCCAGTCCACAGAAATGTGAGAAGTAACTTTTCTGTTTTTCACAGATACTCAGTATACAGTAATTTTGTTTCTTGAAGGGACTGAGATCTGAATAAAATATCCAAATGAGCATATTTGCTGAATAAATGGGCAGTTGATTTTTTAAAGATTTCTTTGGCCACGTAATATTCTTTGGAGCTGCTAATCTAAAAACCATGTAAAATCCACAAATATCTGCCTGCTAATTTGAGAATTAAATGGACTTTCCCTGATGAAAGAACAATTGAAAAGAATGAGGTTATTAGAAGTCTAAGTCAGAGAGAGTCCCCAAATAGTGGAGCATTGAGTACCAGAAACTCAGCTTCTCCGGGATAAACTGTCCAAGGTCTAGAAAACAATATATCGAAGAGGAACTGAAGTGAGGAGGTTACCTGGGAACAGTGAGTGAAATTACAGAGGAAAAAGAAAATAAGATTAAATGACACAGAAGAAATAGCTCACACCATGGAGGACCACGCCATGTATGAGCCACCATCAACAGCTTATCAGCCACCAACTGAGAGGTGAAGTAAAATTAACAACTGTTTTGCTCATAGAGAATCACAAATCTCCACGGGGACTGACAGAATCACCTGCCATTGGAACCAGCAAGGAAAACACAGGACACTAGTTCCAGAAAAGCTTTTCACAATCAACAGTTGGTGAGTGACCTCAGTACAATCACCCACAGCTACAACTACGGAGCAAGAACTCACAGTGATGCCATTACAGGCTGGGCGTTTTTGAACCTAGGTCCTAGAGCAGCCCCCCTGTCACTCGCCCTTCCCTACAGTCCATTTGTTCTCTAGAGAGATTGCAAGTTTCTAGGGCTAAGGACAGACTTAGCCTTCTTTTCTCCCGCCCATTGCAGTGCTGCCCAAGTGCTGAGGTACAGCTGCAGAGCTCCTCAAAAGTTGTGCGTCTTGAAGTTGAAATAACTGTAGAGGTCAACTCCTGCTGCCTTCCAGTCTGTCACAAGTTATCAGGAACCAACAATCAATGCCTGTTTAAACACCTCCCCAAACAGAGAATTCTCTACCTCAAGAAAGCAGCACAACTGCTCTGATAACTAAAACCTCTGTGGCTCAGATTAGACCCCTGTGAAACGGATCATTTTGTTTTCCAGGCATGAACAAAGTCTGCCGCCATGCTGCCAGTATTTAAACTCAACTATTGAGGTACAAGTCTTTTCTCCAACCTAAAATTTCCAAATTTCACTATCCCTACATGAAGCCTTGTTTATCTCTATCCTTTATAAGAAACATAATCAAGAATGGAATAATTTAGATTTGGTTTAACCAAGAAAAACAAAATTAACCTCAATACTACACCCGTATTAGAAGAATGTAAAATGTTACTACATTATGTTTAGCAGCTCCATCAGACAAAGGGTTCATTTACGGTTTGTGGTAAATAAACACCAAAGTCTGCCTTTAAGTCATATCCCTCTGTCTTGTGTTCAGCCAAGTTATATTTCCCTAAACATACAAGTCTATGTTTATCCATATTCTATTTCATTCTACAGTTTTGATGAATCCTCATAGTGTTTGGGAATTATCCAACACACTCAACACAGTTCTGTGCCACAACCTTAATTGAAAAATGAGAAAGTTATAGTGCTGTATGTTAACTTGCATTCAGATTGTGGTCTTAGTAGTCACTGCTGGGTCACACTACTTAAGAAGTTAGCCAACATACTAAAAAAAAGATAAGTGATTCCCTCAATTTGTTGTCGAAGAGGAATGAATAAATAAAATAATGATTAGCTTCTAGCACTATTGTAGACACTGCAAAATATGTTAGCAAATAGAATAAAAGTCCTTTTTGAAATGCTTCTATTTCTAGGGGAGCCACACAATAAACAAATAAATATATTGTTCTCAGAGAGCATCAAATACATAGAGAAAATTAAAGCAGGGTGAGTGGAATTCATGGAATTTCAGACTTCTGGGCAAAAAAAGTATGCTTTTTTCTTTAATTGCCTTAATAGAAGAGACAAAAATGTTCCACACTTCATGTAATATTTAAGAGAAACTGTTTTTAAAACACTCTAACCAGTATTTAATGAGAATAAATTCATTGAAAGATAATAATGTCCACAACATTGGCACTACCAAATCTTTACTGATGCCTTTGGCTCTAATAATATTTGGAAAGTAAGCAGACAAAAATGAAATAGAATGTGAATATTTTAAACTATATTTTATGAAGCCTTTATCTTTCTGCTATTCAAGTAGGCTACAAAGATACTTAGCTAAGTCCTACCTACTTCAAAGGTGTTAAAATAGTCCTCTATCAATTATATGGCACTGCAAATCATTCTGTTTACAAAATTATAATAAGTGAGGTCTTAATGAGTTTTTCTAGGTAAGAGATAGATCAGCTAAAAAAAAAAAAAAGAAAGAAAAAGGAAAAGAAAATATTAACAGAAAATTAGAGACCAGAGTAAGAAAATCTGTTCAATCTAGAAAGAAGCTTAATTATCCCACCTAATGTGATCTTATTACATCAGTGCAACTCAATCAATAAGTAAGTCAACAAACTGCAAGTGATTAACAAGATGCAGAGTCCTATTTTTAAACTTACACATAATAATCCCCTTACAATCACTCAAACTGTAAAGTAAAAGCACTAAAACCATTAAACAATGTACATTTTACAATAATATAAAAGTGAAATCATTGTTGGTACATATTTTCCTTTAAAGTGCACTTTCACTTGGTGTGCACTTTCAAAGTAAAACAAAGTAAACTACTTCATTTCAGCCCCAGTTCTGGCCCAGCCCCAAGGTCTACCATGCACACAGCCTTGTTCTAACACCACATCCTCCACCATCCAGACTCTCCAGTTCAGCCCAGCCTTGCCCGCAGCCACTCCACTCTCAGCTCTGCTGCAGGAGAAATTCAGGAAAGGCAGATTACCTGCTTCCAAAACCAGAGTGCTGGGCAGCAGGCCACTCTCTCCTGATGGCCACTGAGTAATAGTCTCCTAAAGATAAAAAGCATGCAAACCCTTCTTGACGTAACAATTCTTCTGGATGCCATGGTGCGTGTCGTAATTCCAGAATTATCAGGGGTTGAGGCCAGAGCGTTGCAAGTTCAAGCTCAGCCTGGGCAACTTAGTAACTTGGTGATAACCTATTTTAAAATTTAAAAAAAGTTAAAGGGACTGGGGATATAGTTCAGTGAAAAACCTTAAATTCAATCCCTAATACCTTGGAAACCTCCCCAAAATATTATATATATACAATATATATATTCTTCCTAGAAGAAAAAAAAACCTACTAAAGAAAGTGTAAATGCTACTATTACATTCTTTCAAAGCCACAAATTTTCACTTTTATTCTCAATCCCTGTCAGCCAGTTTATCACAGATCCTGTGCTCCAGGAGTTTATTATGAGGCCAAGAGGACAACACATAGAAACTGAGAGCATCTGGCAGGAGGGCAGGTAAAGCAGAAGTCAGGAAAACGCCCTGTGGGGGCTGGAATAACCCACGACTGCCTCGGAAAGGCAATAGCATGAGATCTGGAGTAGGAAAGGGACAAAACAGGACTGAAGGAGGGTATTCATTAGAGGAAACTTGTGTGTGCAGGTGCAGAGAAAGAAGTACTTGTGGCATGAGAGGCGGCGAGCAGGAAACCAGCCCTCCTGCAGCCCTGAGATTGGCTTTGATGGAAACCTAGGCACTCTGTGCAGAGACTCCGCCCAAGTCACCATAGCTCACAGAGAACTTCGCTTGTGGAGAAAAATAACTCATGTGGCCCTCTGCCCATCATTGCCACCACCATAAAGCAATCAGGGACAGAAATTAAGACATTTCCTTATCCTTTGTATCAGTTTTCCAAGTTTAACTTTTTGTAAATTAAAATTTATCTGGTGTTGGGATATGGGAGCATTTCTTTAATAAACAGCAGGTCTCTTAATTTGAGGGAAATATTCACAGACACATGCAACTAAAGAGGTTAGACTCGATTCCTCAGGGACCCATGGCATCCTTCATGGACCAGGAGGCAAAAGCAAAATTCTAATGGCCATAGCCATGTGTTACCTGTCTTCAATGAAAAATCCTGGAAACTGCCAAGAATGTAAGCCAAGAGAGACCATAAAAAGCATATTTCTCTTTCAAGGTGAGTCAGTAGGCATAAAGCTGTTCTGTCTGCAATTTCTGAAGCTGCTTGTGCAAGAGTTGGATTGTGAGTTTGACTGGCAGCCAATAGTAAGGCAGCAGTGCTGAAAACCATTTGCGTCCTCATGCCAACATGTATGCATGGCATCATTGTGGACAGAGCTGGTGACCAAGAGCATCCTGTGTGAGCAAAGTTGCATCACAGAGTAAATACTCAAACACCACCATGGCCCAAGACTCTTCCAAAGAAAGCTTTCAATATACATCATCATGAGCACTAAACAGTGCCCACTTGTGCTGCCAGAGGCTCTCTCCTCCTCGTAGATACAGGAAAATCCTCTCTGGTGAAAAGTAGTTCATTCCAAGGTTCCAGAAGCCTTGGGTTCATTTTTCCTGCATGCAGAGAGAGTGAACAAACTACATAAAGGGAAGAATTCCAAGGGCTCTTCCGATCAAAGTCTAACCTACAAAAGAACTAAAATATGCCCTTCACTGATCCTCTTTCTGAAAAATAATGTTCCCTTCCCTGTCTGTCGTTTTTCCAAACCTCTGTCTCACTCCTACCAAAGCAAATCTGCCTTGGAAAGCTGCTCAAATCATGCTTCCCAGGACATAATGAAGTATTCCAGCCTCTATACCATCAGGCCTGACAATCTTCTTTCCCTGGAGTGGCCTTTCCTATTCTCCCATGTTATCTAAATCAAATCCACCTTAAATAGCTCTTCCTCAGAAAATGTCCCTGGCCAGTGTAGTCTAATGGAAAGCTTCCTGCACCAAGGCTGCAAGACAGTCAATACTAAATGGCATTAAATAACGACTCAGCCTTGTGTAGGAAATCGTGTCTTGAATAGCTAATTATTACGTTAATCAAATCCCCAGCTAACCCAAAGCTTGAGGAGAGCATGCTCCACCTCTGATGCATTTTTTATATCCAAATACATAAATTTCTTTATGTTTAGATATGTGGTCATCGATTCTTCCAATCGATACGAATATGAATTAAGACGCAAATTATTTGGGATTTGGAGGATTTACTGGTTAAACCAGGTATGATAAAAATCAGATTTTTCCAGGCACCATGATATACCTTTATGTGTGCGATATCTCTTCACTACTCATGGAATCCAAGCTGTATTCTGTTACGAATCACAGTCAGAGTGCTGGACTCTTGAAAACTAAATACTTCCTACTGTTGACTTATGTGGTGGTGCCAAAAAGAAAAGACTAAAAAGAAGCATATTGCAAGGTGATGTAAGGCCCGGAGGACATCACAATCTCCTGTTACTAGGACATCTTGAACTTTGGCCTGGGATCTATCCAGTTCAAGCATTTATGCACTGAGGTTTGGGGGAAAAGGTCTTGGTCAGAATGAGGAAGAAAGGCCCTTATCAATCTGTTTCTATCCCAACTTTTTCCTCATATCCTTTCCTAGTACTCTCCTGGATGATTATTGGTTTTTCATTCCAATATTTGTCCCACATATCTAGGAACAAGGAATATCTTTCCATTTTCTGATATTTTTTTAATCTCCTTTTTCAGAGTTCTATAGTTTTTGTTTGTTTGTTTGCTTTTCTGACTCTTTATTCACTTTTTTATTTTAAAAACAAAAAAATAAAAATAATGATAAAGAATTTCAAAACCAAATAATAGAAAATTAACACTAGTTAATATATTGCATATTGTTATTTTTCAAAGTAGTTGTTCAGATTACAACATTTAGGTGTAAAAAATGATCAGACATCAAACATTGAAAGAACTGTTCTTTTTGATGAACTAGCAGAGATTTGTGTTTATTATAGAGGTATTTTGCTTCTTTCTTTTGATTAATGCTTAAGTAATTTTTCTTAAAGCTATTTTGAATGGTACTTATGTTCTAATTTCTTTCTTGGTGAGTTCATTATTGCTGTCAAAGTGCAGTGGCAAACAGAAATACTGAAACAATATCCAGGATTTGGAGACAGATTTATTTATGTCTATGGGCACTGACCAGCATCATTCTCAGAATATCAGGCCTGATCTCTGGTGGTTGATTATACAGCATAATCAAGCAGGAATTACAGAGGCAGAATGGCTTGTCAATTGGAGATTGGTTCTTACAATATGTATCATAGTGACCAGCCATGCATCATAGTGACTAGCTGTTTCTAAAAAACAAAAGTAACAGGAACTGTAACCAGAACTGTTACCTAGACAACTACAAATTGAAGTATACTGACTTGGGATCATTTTCTGTTACATTTCCCCTCTCTCTGAGTTTCCTGCACAAAAATTTTATGGGCATATTACATGTGATCTACTGAGACAAAGTCCAACTAGAAGCAATAACATTGGAGCTTTCAGTGGTCCTAAGATGGGCCCTAGCCAAGGTCTCTAAGACTGAAAATTTCCACCAGGAGTTTATGGTTTGTTTCCCTTACTAAAGGGTTTCTTCCTAATTTCACTCTGACAAGTCAGTGAAGGAATTAACCTAATCTAGAATAGTGTCTAATGTGCCTTGGATAGCCACCCAATCTAGGTCAAGTGTTTGAGTGATTGTTCTATCCTCCTGGGGCAACTGTTCACAGAGTTTAAGGTAAAACCCACAGCTAATAGGGAACCACGGAAGCCAGAAATAGGGTAAGCAGCCAGAAAAGACACAAAAATCAAGGGGAATAGGTATGGAGCAATCCTGTGAATGGGGTCCTCAGGCTTCAGTCATGTGTGGACTGGTCAGTGTCCGGAGTAACCAGAACAGGGCTTTGAGTGTGTCACCTCTTCAGAGGGAGCTCCAGAGAAGATGTCCAGGTAAAGTTTTAACAATCATCTGGATGGGCTCTTCTAACTCTGGAATGATGGATATAAAGCCAGATTTCTGAAACTTGTGGAGGTAGTTAATATGCACCTGTGTTAGAGGTGTGTGCAGGAGTGACTAACAGGTATAGCTGGTCTTTTAGCTAAACATTTGTGGAGCTAGTTAAAAGCTCTTTCTGTAGGGTTATGCTTGATTTCTTTAACTCTTTTAGAATTTTGTGTCCTGTATACTGTATGTAATTTTTATTTAATCTGTAATAGCGCTTCCAGTTTTGTATTATCTCTGCTACAAATGCATGTCCATTATCATCACCAATGGTCAAAAGTAGGCCATATCTAAGAACAGCAGGACCCTACAAACTTCTGTTGCCTTAGCCAACCTGAGTAGGTGCAAATGAGCACAAAGTTATGCCGGGTGGAGGTCAGGGCCAGTGACACACATGCTGAGGCCTGAGCCGGCTGCAGGTGTACAGGTGTCAGTGCTTTGACTTGGGCTTGCAGAACAAACAGTGTGGACAGGTCTGCCTCTGATCTTCCAAGAGTATCAAGTAAAGTTTTTCTGGTTGGAGTTGATATTTCAGTCAATTCAAGCCCCAGAGGGGTCTTAGGCCTCTGGATTTAATTATTTTGCCTTGGTGGCAGGTTTCCAAATAACATCAGAAAGCAGTAGCAAAAGAGTTTCGGCCCAAATAATTTCATCCAAGGTGACCACAGCATAACTTAGCCTGTCGGACCCCATTCTTAACAAAGGTACTTCCATCTGTAAACAAGGTATACTCAGCATCTACAAAGGGTTCATTTTGGATCAACAGCAGTTCACCAGTCAGTGCAAGGTAGTCATGGTACTGGGTGAGGTCCAGCACCACATGTGGTACCTGGACAGTTAGTTCTCAGCCTAAGATGAGTTTGTCAGCTTTTTTGTTCAGAAGGACAGTGGCTCAGAGCATAGTCAAAGGAGTAGGCAGCCCTTAGCAACTTGATTCAAATATTTGCAGAGGTAGGATACTGGGCACTCCTAGGGCCTGAGAGTCTGAGTACGCATCATTGTTTTTGTGAATGTAAGGATCCAGATTCTATAGAAGCCAGCATTTCCAAGAAATTTGTGCAGATTTTTTCTTGTAATCAGTTTCTGCCAGATATTGCAGCAGAGTTTTGTGTATTTTTCTAGAAGGCAACTTGGGTGTCATTAATCAGCTGGAAAACTAGCAAGGTCAGCTGAACGAGTTTCTCCAAAAGAGCACAAACAAGTTTCAGACCACTGGGAGATTGAATCCAGGTGAGTGAACCCTTGAGTTCGGAACTGGCATCTTTCCACTTAAGGGAGAAGAGGAGCTGGATGACAAGAGCCAATCAAGGGCATAATAAGGCACTTTTAGGTCCAGGAAGCTGTACTAGCAGGCTGTGGGTGGCAGAAGACTGAGGCAGTGTATATGGAGGGCAATTGCAGTGGCAGCTCTGAGAACCTGCATTGGATTATCAGGCAGGAGCAGCATATTTTAGCAATTTGACTATCTATAAACAATTTGTGGTTCTAAAGCCTCTGGATATGTTGTTGAATACATTGGGGGTACTGTTTGATGTATGCTGGGGCTGCCCCAGGATGGAGTTGCACAAAGAGCATTCTTCTCTCAGGGAACTGTGATGACAAGCAGGACAGGCTGTCCCAGAGTAAATGTGCTAGTGGCTTGACTGAATCTATTGCCAGAGCCTCCCCCAGAATAGTGGAAGGGTCCTCAAACCATAGTAGTAATTGAATCCAAGTGAGATGGGAAGTACAAAAGGGGTTTGTGGGTTGAGAACTACAAAGCACAAGGTGACAGCTGTGTCGTTGAAGGCACTGAGGCTGTCTGTCTCAGGCGGATGCAGGCATTGTCTTCCTGTGGAGGCTGACTGCCTTGGCACAAAGGAGACAATCACTTCTAATTTGAAGAGGAGGTCTCTTCATAGACAAGAACCCATGTTTGGTGAGATGTCCTCTGAGGCTGCAAGTTTATGCCTGGCAAAAGGAATGAAAAGCAAGAATCCAAGTCATCCCAATGATAGTAACATTTCAACAGAGGGGACTTTTGAAGGCAGAGAGTTCTGTTCCATTGTGTACCAGAAAAGTCACAGGTTCATCCCCAACTTTTTCAATGGCTGCAGGATCTCAGGGGACCAAGTTGATAGAGCTCAGACTGCTCTATCCATCCAAGATCAACAAGGTGAAGAGAGGTTCAGGTTGAGGTGAGCCTGGATAGTCAAGTATTTTGTGTCTCCCAGATGGAGGAGACATTTTTGTGTGTGTGTCCATAGCTCTTATAACTTGTAGCCAGAGGGTATGGTTATCTATCAGGCTGGATTTTTTTTTAAAGACACCAGATGTTTTTGTTTTATCAGGTTTCTGGGTAATAGTGGATGATGGGCTTTCTATATCCCCTCTTCAATGTCTCTAAGAAAGGCTTGAGTAATTTTAGGTTTCAATGCAGTGTGAGCTTTGGGAACAGCCATGGCAACTCATTTATCAGGACCAATGGTCCAATTTTTCTTCAGTCAAAATGTGGAACTCAGAAGGAATTGTTGACTGTTGTCTTGATTGCGCATTAGATGATGCCATCTTTCCAGGACAGGCATAGCCATGAAGCAGAAGGTTTAAGTGGAAGGTCTCTATGGCCAAATGCAAGCAATGGCTAGCTGAAACCAGTTCAACTGTCTGAAAATAGATGAGTCAGGAGTGGAGAGTAAAGCTGTAGGTAATAGCAGCAACTGTAGTGACCAATAAGGATGCCAAGGCAGAAATCTTAGCAAGAATGGGCCTCTTTTTCCTTTTTTTCCCCCTTTCTTTGAGATTCAAGGAGTGTTTCCATTTCATTTTTAACTCTTTTATCTCAGAAAAGCTCCTTTTCCTGTTTTTAGTGACCAGGGGTTTTGACTAATTAGCTCCTAATTCTGACTTTCTATGTGTATGTGTGTTTTGTAAACTTGAATCATGGCACAACAGACAAAAGGTGGGTGCCCCTTAGAGAGAGAGGCCACTCAGATACCTGCCCAGCTGCACCTCTCATGGAGATTTGGGCATGAATTAGCAAAGGAGAGTGTGAGGCTTCCATTATGCCATATGTCAATCACCACAAAACTGCAAGTGAAGGCCCAATCAGCCACCACAACCAATGGTTTCCAGTCCTGGTGCGCAGATGGAGCAGTCTATTGCTTATACAGTCTGTTTCACTGACTCACACATTTATTCAGCAGGTACTTAGAGGATACTCCCTTCACTTGAGGGTGGTCCTGACTAATGAGGGTTGATCAGACTCCCCTTCTGCTTGAGCTGAGTAGATTGGCAGACAGACCAACTGGGGTGTCCCTAGAGGGTCTTACCAGAATCGGGCAGGCAGACAGACAAACAGACAGACAGATTGTATCCTCCTCCCTTTGGAGTTCAAAGTGAACTGCTTAAGCAAGAATCCAGGAATCCTCCTTCAGATCTGAGGGGACTCAAGGTTGAGGGCATGCCTCCCTGACAGGACCTGGAGAGATTCTTGCTTCACCTGCAAGAGCCATGACCAGTGACCAAAGTCCACATGATGAGTCTTCCAGGGCTGATGAACCAGACATAATGGCAAACTGAAACAACACCCAGGATTTGGAAACAAATTTATTTCATATTGATGGGCATTGATTGGGATCATTCCCAAACTATCAGGCCCTGACTTCTGGTTGTCTAGGGCTTATATGGGATAAGCAAGAAGGTAGTACAGAGGCAGAATGACTTGTCAATTGTGGATTGATTCTTATAATACATATCATAGTGACAAGCTATGCATCACAGTGATCAACCATTTCTAGGTAGTTGCTTAAGCCACTGAGCTATACTACCAGCCCTTGTGATCAGCCACTTATAAGAAACAAAAATAATAGGAACTGTAACTGGAGCTATTACCTGGACAACTAACAAAGTACCCTGACTGAGGTGGGGGGTGTCTTCTGCTACACAAGAATGCTCTTGAGTTTTGTGTGCATATTTTGTGTCTTCCTCCCATGATAAATTTGTTTATTAGTTATGGGGTCTTTTGGGTCTTCTACACAAAAGATTATTGTTGTCTACAAGTAAGGATAGTTTAACTTCTTCCTTTTCCATATATATCCTTCTTATTACTTTCTCTTGCCTGATTGCTCTAGCTAAAGTTTTTAATACTACTTTGAACAGAAGTGGTGATAATGGACATTTTCTGATATGAAGTATTACTTTAGATAATGCCAGTAAGTTGTTTTCCTGGCTATTTCATCTCTGAAGCTGGTCTCCCTTGGTCATTTTCCCCCAGTAACATAAAGATCACAAAAAATATGAATATCTTTTCAATAAATTCCACAATGACTGACTTTCACTCACAGCCATATCCTTCTCGATAGTGGTAATGACACCTGACTTATAGTGCTTTCTTTGGGTAAGTGCCATATACATATTCATTTGGCCCCCATACTCAATCCTATAAATAGGTATTGCTGTTGGTCCCTATTCTGGATGAGGAACTGGAGAACAATGCCAAGTGTGAGCAAAATCAGACTGACCCCACAAAGCCACCCTTGTGCCCACCCTGCTGTAGAGTAAATCTGGTGCGTTCCTCAGCTTCTTTTTTTTTTTTTGGGGGGGGGTAAGGTGCCAGAGATTGAACTCCTGACCTTGTGCTTTCCAGGCATGCACTGTGCTTCTAAGCTATATCCTCAGCCCCTTCATCAGTTTCTTGGTTCACAAAGAACCTCACGGGAAGATGACATTTCTGGTGGTTCAACATTATCTAGGAAACAGTGAACCAGCAGAGGGTCTGAGTTGGTACAAAACCTGTCCACTAATAAATACACAACAAAAAAAAAAAGAAACCATTTAAGAGACCACCTTTCATGTCCTTTTTAAGGCTGTTTTTTATCAAAGTGCCACTGACTCAAACTCCACCTACACAGCTACCGTCTGAATATACAAATATGTAAGACATCAAATCATTTTCTGATTATTACATTATTCAGAGCCAGTTATGTATCAGGCACCATGCTAACATAGGGTATAGAGTGCTCTTCCTAGTCCTCATCACCATCCAGGATGATTATATCTGTAATCTCCTGGAAAAGTTACTGGAATTCTAGCAAGTTAATTCCAATCTACCTCTTTCAGTGCAACCCATGTCCAGAATAAAGACACTAACGCATATTTGTAGTTGTAGGGAGTCAAGGAGGTCCTAAGTCCAGCTAGAATGCTGGTTAACTGGAACAAAGGCCTTGACCTAGGGCCAAACTTGGATTTTATTCATTTGTACAGAGAGTGGGTCGAGGATGAGTGATTGTGATGGTGGGAAATATGTAAGCACTGTGAGCTGGGCCAGGTAGGAGACCTGAAATCACTTCTGCAATATGCAGAGAGAAGAATGTGCAGAAAAAGTAATCTGCCTAACACAATTTGAGGTAGTATTTAATGTTTTGGAATCTTACTTTAGCTCTGATGTGTAATCTTTTATGCCATGGGAAGTCACAGCCACTTATCTTGAGGGATGACTCCAGCCAACAATGGCTCTCCTTCTCTCACACAGGTCTTTTGGGAGCTACAGGGTGGAGCAACAATGACCTATCACTTTGCTTCAAAGGCTACACATCATCACCTCAGGTAGACTGATTTGCATTGCTTAAAGCCAGTTGAGAAGATAAGGAAAAGTCCTAGTAAGCTCTGTACATATCAATACATGGAAATAAGGCCAGGTTGAGCCAAAATGGAGATAATTGCTCTTCTTTCAAGGAGAGTCATCCAGGTGGTACTCCACAATAGGGAACTCAAAGAGAGTGTTACAATACCTCTTCCATGGAGAGAACATTCCAGGTGGGCAAGATACAAAAAAGAAACAAATAGAAACAAAATATGAGGGTAACTGAAAGTGCTATCTGAAAATAAGACAAATGCCTTACTTCCCTCACTAAGGGACAATACCTGACACCCACAATTTAAAAGAGGGAAGGTTTATTTTGGCCCACAATTTGTAGAGGTAGAGGTTTTGTCCATATTCAGCTGTCTCCAAAACAGGATAGCATGGCACAGGAGCATGGCAGACAAGCTGATCTTGACATGAGAGCCTGGAAGCAGACTGCAGCCAGGGAGGCAGATACACCTTTCCAAGTTGTGCCCCAATTAGCTACGTCTCCCAGCTACTCTTCCCTTAACGTCAAATCAGCTATATCATCCTCATAATCCAATCACCTTCCAAAAGCCTCCGGTGCATTGGGCTCTTATGCAACATATAGATATAAGCCATATGTTAAAGGCACATAGGGGAAAGAGACTAACTGAGAAAGCTCTGTATAAGCAACCATAGCTGTTTATTCACTGCCGTGGGAGCAGGCTGTGTTTGAGTGAAAGCAGCAGGAAGCAAGGATGAGGCAAAGGATTTAAATGGGAGGTGAGGAGTTTGCTGCATTGAAGAATTTGGGGTCAGAAATAATGCGGTCATGCTTCCCCAAATGGGTGGGAAAGATGTAAATGTGTTCACATTTCTTGGGATGGTGTTACAGATGAATATGGCTTTGTCCTTGTGTGGTTTTCCACCATGCCTCACCTGTCAGACATGACACCATAATATTCTTACCCTGCCCCTCAAAAGGCTCGTGCACATCTTTTTAGGCAAAATGCATTCAGTCCACCTCTAACAGTTGCCGAAGTCCTAACAACACTGCTGAAAAGTCCAAGTGTAAGTTCACCTCTGAGACATAAGGCAAACTCTTAGCGGAGGATATTAAACACTGCCAACATACAAAAGCACAGGGTAAAAATACTTCCATTCTTGAAGGGGGAAGTAGGGGGCAGAAAACAATGAGTCAAAATTAAGGTTGGATCCCAGCAGGGAAAACATTAAATCCCACAGTTTCAAACCCAGTCACCAGGGCAAGATGTGATGAGACGTGTACTCTAAAGGGCTTGAGTAGCATTGCTGGTGGTTGTAACTTTCGTAGCTTCTCTCTTGGGCTGGCTTTGCTCACTCCTTGTGACTTTACTCAGATGTTCTACAGTCCTAGCTTCATTACGTTTTGGGAGTCTCCACTGCACTTTTGACTTTAGATTCATACACTGTAAAGAGGGGCATGGACTCCTAAGCGTCCTAGGATCTTGGTGGAAGCCTACCTGACACAACTCTTTCATTTTCTATTCCTGTTAAACAAGCACCACAAGGATAACAGCCAGTTCAAGCATAGCATAGTTCCCCTGAAGTTGGCCTACAGAGACCTTTGAGTGTACAGTGGATGGCTGAACACTGAACTGAATCCTGGGTAATAAACTCCCTAGGCTGACATTCTGGAGTAGGGTGCCCTGAGGTTCTCTTCTCAAAGTAAAGGTCTTTCACTTTGGCAACTTTGGTGTAAAGAATGGTGGCAAGTTGGTGTAAATAATGATGGGGACTTTTTGGTTCCTCATATACACATAAGCCATTTTTCTCAATGTCCTGTTGTAAAGCACTTGGTATCATTTAATGCTAACCTATTCAGCAACAAAGTTCCACTTTTCTCCATCTTTTCAGGCCCCAGTTTTACCAGAGATTCCTTTATGCTTAACTCAAAACTTTCTGAATCACTCAGCTGTGAGGAGATAGCAAAACTGAAAACTTAAAATCAGTCGGCTGTTTTCTCTTGATTTTCAATGTAGAGCTGGCTAAAAGATCTCATTAATACCCATGCCACAGCCTGAATGTTGGATTACCTTGAATTTTCCTCCACTAGATTAAATGGTCCACCATTCTTAATCTCAGTCACCTTCAAAATCTTAGGACATGAGCAAAATGTAGACGTATTTTTACGAGAGCATAACCTACATACCTTGAAGTCCAAATGTGAATGGAGTCAGTATTTCCAACTGAAACATCCTAATCCTGATCTTTGCTGTCTTATTTCTATCAACATTCTGTTATTTTGAGCTCCAACCAGAATTTCCCATTAAACTCAGTTGATAGCATTCTTAGGCTGTTCCTCCAGATGGTGTCTCTAATCCTCCCCAAAGTCCTCCCACAAATAAGTTCTAAAGATTTCTGAACCACATGATCAGAAAATCTCACATCAATGTCTTCACTTCTGGTACCAAAATCTGCTGTCTTAGTTACTTCTTTTGTTCAGGAGACCCAATAACTGATACCCATGATTTAAAGGAGGAAAGGTTTATTTTGGCCCATAATTTGTAGAGGTTTCAGCTCATCATCCTGTGACTCCAAGACAGGGTGGCATGGCACAGGAATATGGTGAACGAGCTGCTCAAGGCATGGTGGTAAGGACAAGGCCAGAGATGAGGAGGGAGATTAACCTTTCCAAATCACAACCCCACTGACCTGCCTCTTTCAACCAGGCCTCACCTCCTAACATCAGGTACCACCCCAGAACCCAATCACCTTCCAAAAAGCCTGGCTCTGGGCCCTGGAACCCAATCACCTTCCAAAAGCCCTGCCTTTGGGTACATGAGGCTCTTCAATGACTTATAGCTATGAAACATAACAGTGATTAAGATTTAGAGTAGAGCCAGGGATATAGCATGGCAGGTATGAGGTTATGAGTTCAATCTCCAGTACCCCCCCAAAAAATTCAATAGAGTTACCTACTTTCTGGAGAAAAAATGTACATAAATCTGCCAAGAGCAATAATTAAAACTTTTAATTTGATGGAAGAACCATCTGCAGATAAACTAATAATTCGGGGGAAAAAATGACAGCTGGAGCAGCTGAGTTCAGCTAGACCCTTTATCTTGCCTACCAATGGTGGAGCTTCCACCTTTTTCTGGCTATTTGCATTCATTATGATCTTGTTTCTGACTACCCCTCGGTCCAGATGACTACCAGACCCCAGGACAAAACCACTGAGATTTTTGTGCCTCTCACATTCTGCCTAGCTAGCAGTCATCCCTTCAGAAACCCAAGTAACAGTTCTTTTTACTGTCCTTTAGCTGAGTCTGAGGTGGGGATTCAGTTGACAGGGGTCATTTCATAAGTGTAGCACCTCATGGAACTCACACCAATAGATAACTCATTTCTTTCCCCAATAAGATCCAAAGAATTCCATCTGGCTGAATAGATGTAGTGGGGGCTATAAGAGGAGAACTGGCCTTTCAGACAAAAGACACAGTCAGCTGGGTTTACCGTGATCCTGAATTTTTACATCAGATAAATCCATCCTAGGCCGAGAGCCAGAAATAGGTAACCCCTGCACTCACTCGCAAGCACAAAATGAACTCCAGGCTTTCTTTCTCTGTTCAATGCAATTGCTTTTATCATTTTCTTCATTCTAGGATTACTTCAGTGGCCACACTTACTCAGCTCCTGTTGGCTTTACATTTCGTTTCTGGGCCCTTGAAATTGACAACAGATTTTGGCATCCTAGAGTCTGACTCTTAACTCTCCTTCTTGTCCTGCTTTAGACTCTGCCTATCCCAGCTCCCACCCCAGCAGCCATGCTAGGTTGGGCCAGCCAGCTGCTGTACAAGAAAGGGCTTTCCAGAGTTATTACAGTACAGTGGGCATGGGAAGTAGAAATCTCGAAGGTACAGCTCCAGGCTTTTTCCTCGAACACCTACGATAAGGCCAGCAATACCTGGACTGTGGCTTAGAGGTGCGAGTCTTTAAGAGATCACATCTTCAGCAGCATCATTCTTGAGGCCCTCATCAGTAGGTCATTGCTTCTAGAAGCTCCTTTATCCCCATCAGTTCAGGTGAGGTCACAAATGAGGAGGTCAATCAGCTGTTTCAAGTTTCAAGCAATACACAATAGTTCTGCCTTCCTCTTCCTTCTTCCTCACCACATCCCAGAACCCCTAATTCTCACTACTCCCCACAACCCCATTTTGGGTGGGGCCAAACCCTGTGGAGTGACAAAGCTTCTCGTGTGATTCTGAGCTGCTACCCTATTGAGAATCATTGTGATTAAAGGAGTGTAGAGATAGATCCAGAAACAAAAACAAAAGAATCTTATTAAATAGTTTACTATTATGACTGTTATTCCTTATTAAATAAGAAACTATTCTTCAGTTATACAGTATCAAGTATACTGTTTCAGCTTATCCCTTCTCTCCATAATCCGCTTGCCAGATAAAGAGTTCCCATTAATCTACACCACCACTTTCACACATTGTCAAGGGACTTCAATCAGCAGACCTTGATTTCTGGCTTAGATTCCCCAACAGGAGAACTTCTCAAAGGAAGAAGATGGCTTTCAGGGGAAACCAGGCCTGTGCCAGGGGGCCTTATCTCCACTAGGAAAGGAAGTAGAGGGATCTGGTTCTCTTCAGAATTCCTCAGGCGAAGGTTTCCAACCACACAGAACTCTTGAGTGGCATCTCAGGCAGGGCTTTCCTAACAGAGATATTTCCAGAGTTATAACTACATTGGCTATTTTGGAAATGTGAACATTTCTGGTCATCATCAGTTTGTAATTGTTAGAGCTTTCTAAGTGATGTTAAAAGGAAGAATTCTGGTGACAAATCATTCAAGTCAAAATGACAAAGACAAAACTATGCCAAATGTGTTACTTTCTAAAGCACGAATAGCGCATACGATTTGGTAGAAATTCTTTTTCACACTTTCTTGTTCTTTTCCTTCTAAAGAAGAGTCTAAGTGTCCATTGATAGATCAAATCCTTTTTTAAAAAGTAAGAATGCAGTCTGAAAGTACTCCAGAGCAGATGCCTGATGGCAACAATGGGACCTGTTTATCAAGCAAGCCAACTTGCAGTGCCAGTGAGACTGGAAACTCATCCCAATGAACATCTGAGGGGACCAAGCAGAATTAAATGGGGAGAAGGATGGAGCAGGTCCAGAATGAGGTCACCTCACACCTATGAGTAAGCCTTCTATGAGGACAACCCATTTTCTCACCCACTCCTCCCTGCCCACCCACCTGGGTCTCTGTGGCAGTCAAATGTAGCCATTTACAGCAGATTCTTGTATTCTTGGTATCCTTAAAATTTTTTCCTCCCAAGGAATATCTGGTTTTTGGATTATTTTTCCTCAGACATATCCATTTGCATTTTTCCATGATGATTCATATTTTGTCCTTCTCTTCCCCATTTTTCTAATTCCTTTAGGTTATTCCTTTTCTTTTGCTGGTGTGTGTCATATTTCTCCATTCAGAATCATCTGTGTATTTCATTTTCAAGTTGTTTCTCACTCTCTAGGGTCATTAATAAAGACAGGCCTGAATGAGAGGGGAGGAAAGGCCAGCTTCCCAACCCACCCCAGAGACCACCCTCCAGAGCCAGCCCAGCACCCTGAATGCTGTTTACTTCCACCCAGGACATTTTTCCATCCACATGGCAGGAACCGGCAGCCAAGATGATCTGCCTCCATTTATGCCATGACCTACGACTCTTAATTAACTGCCAAACTTCAGAATTTGTATTGGAGGATCTGTTCCTGTCTGTCTTTATACAGGTTGACAGAAAAAAGAAAATAGTTTGCCCTTGCCCCAAGATCCACAAGAGACATTGTCGTCAGTTTAGGGTGTGCATTGTAAAGACAAAACTCTCCCTCTCCTTGCTCTGTGGTCAATTATACCCACAAAGTGTTCATACTATTCCCTGCCTTATTTTCACTGTAGTTCAGGACAAGCAATCTCATCTTCAAGACAGTTGCAGGGAACCAAAGCCATCTTGTCTTCCCAAAATTATTTAGAAATTGGTTTCCAGTGTTATCTTCTGCCCCTGAGCCCCTGAACTCTCACTGTGTGCAAATTGCATTCTGCCATTCAAGGCATGGATTGGCCAACTGACAAAGTCTAATTCCATGTAAGCTTAAAAGATAGGGAAAGGGTTGAAATCAAGACATTCCGGAAAACACAAATTCAATTTTAAAATGATACTTGAGAATCAGAAACTCCTACAGAGAGCTCTTCTTCCCCTGAACTGGCTTCTGATACTAAGTCTGTTGGCTTAGACAATTGCTCAGCCTGTCTGAGTCAATTTTCTCAGTCTTAGAGAGATATGAACTATACAGATACTATCCAAAAGATATTGTCTATCTAAAGAATTTCCCAGAGTACTGAAAAGAATATGTTCTGCCCAACATGTCCTCACTACAGAGAAAATGACTGAGAGTTAGGGACCTTAAGAGTTGCAGAATCCTGTTTAAACTCTCAAAGGTTCTTTGATTCTTTCTTTTCTATGGCATATTTCATAGCATTATGAAGATAGGTTCAAACTCAGTTGTAGCCAAAAACTGTGATACACACAGAACTTTTCTCTGCTCTAAAATCCTTATTCATGTAACTCTAACACTCTTAGTTGGATCTATTCTATGGCCCACTCCTAACCATTTCATTCAGATGCTCACAAAGCATTACTTTTCTTAATGGACTTCCATTAATTTAAAGACTCACCTTTAAACAGTCATTCATTTATTCTCAAGATTTTAAGTGTTTTGTATGAGTACAGTTACCAAGGCTGGGTACACAAAGACAAGAAAGACATACTTCTTATCTTCCAAAAGTTTAAAGTTTACAAGAGAGTCAAACATGTAAGCAGATGACATACTTACACACAGTGATTTGTAAGAATTCAAGACGGGATCACCATATCATTTATTTCATAAAACAGGATGGACTGTGGAAGACTGTGAGTACAAGCTCTGTGCCTCTCCATTACATCCCTGATCGTAGGACTGACTGGAAAACAGTGAATTCACACTCTGCACCTCTCCTGGAGGGTAAGCAGATTAGAAGAGGGTGAGTTCACACTCCAGCATCCTCCATTAACTCCCCAGATGAAGGGGCTGGCTAGAAGAGTGTAAGGCTGTTGGGAACCCCCAGACCCAGCACCATAGCCTTTAGAGGGTGAAGTAATGAGTGAGGCCAGTAATGTGGAAGCATCTGAAGCAACTTCAAGGAGACAGAAGTTGGACTCTGGAGAACTCCACCGACAGAAGACCAGACCCAGCCCCCACATCCAGAAGCCAAGATCAGCTCCATACCCAGAACATCTCTGGGATGTAATATGGACACTATCACAGAACTGTAAATGCCAGAAGAAGGTAGGTTCTTGGGATAGCTACAAAGGACCAACTACATCTGGAGGACATCCCTGAGCTACAGAGATCTCCTTTCCTCCTTGAGAGAGGCCTCAATGCTAGTGGTAGAGTTACATATCATGGGAGGTTGGCAGGCATCAACACAGAAGACAAAAGAAAAAAGAAAATGTGGAGAATGGCAAGATGCAGAGGCAGGGTGTGGCCCCAAACCCCCAGCCCATCCAGGACAGGCCTGGAACTCAATGAGATGGATGAAGGTAGAAGTTGAACACTGGAACTTTCTGAAATAATGCCAGAAGTGAAAATACAAATGGAAAAAGGTATAGAGAAAATGACCTCTCAAGTACAAAAATAAATGGTGCTTAAAATCAAAGATATTAGAGAAGACACAAATAAAAGTATAGATGAGCTTAGAAAAAGATGGACAAAAAATACCCAACATAGAAGAGAAATGGAATCCATGAAACAGATCCAAACAGTGGTCCAGGAGATTAAAACCTCCATTGAAAGTATACACAACAGACTGGACAAAGGAAAGGATATAATTTTAAATCTTGAATACAGAATTACAACTAGTAATTATGAAAAGAAAGATAACTCAAAAATAGCAAGGGACCATGAGAAAGCAATCCAACAGCTACAAAATAGGACAAAGAAGAATAACACAGGATTGTTTGTGGTCAGTGAGAAAGCTGGAGACAACACAAATGCCATAACAATCATAAATATATATGCACCTAATACAGGAGCACCCAACTGTGTAAGACAGGTATTGGTAGACATGGAAAATCAAATGAGCAATAACACAGTTGAAACAGAAGACCTCAATGCCCCTTTGTCGCAGAGAGACAGATCAACTAGACAGAAAATTGGCAAAGAAATATCAGAGCTGAACCAAACCTATGAACAAATAGACTTAATAGGAAGAAGCCACACCCCAAGGCCATGTGCCAATGTCCAGAGAGATCCAGCAAGCCCAGTGTGGCTTGGTGAGCCACACTGCTTCTGAGAAGAAGCCGTGCCCTGAGGCCCTGAGGCCATCTGGGAAGCATCAGTGAACCCCTGCTCCATGCCTCTCCACCACTCCAGGAACCCCAGATCAGAGGAACCCAGGTGGCCAGTCCAACCCACTCCACCAAGCGACTGGCAGCCAATACAGGAAGCACCCAGGATGCAACAATGGGCTAATTCTGAGGAGCACAGGAAAATGTCAGGATGAAGGAGCAAAATAAAATTTCAGGCCACACTGGACAAGTTCAGGAGACACAGATATAGTAGAAATTAGAGATCACACACCTGAAATGTCTGAACAGATAAAAACTGAAGTAAAGAAGCAACTTAGTTCTTATATTGTTTGGTCAGTTTTATATGCTTATGTCTGATGATCTGGACATCTATTTTGAAGACAACAAGAGGCATTATGGTAGCCATTGTTGATTTCTTATTACCTTGTTTTGAAGCCCTGCATCACTTTCATTGTTTTGTTTTGATTGGCTTTATTCTGTTTTATTTTGTTTGGTTTTCTACTCTGTAAAATTAAAAAACAATAAATAAATCTGATCATACTGTAGGACTACCTGTTACCTTCTCCTGGAAATAATGGAGGCATGGAGGTGTAGGTGGGCTTGAAGAGATCAATGCCTGCCAGAGGAAGCTCGTCACACGAGAGTGTCCCTCATCTTGCAGGTATAGCCAGACTTTCAGGACAAAACAGAGCTCTGTGGCCCATGACCTACATTCTTCCATAGTCACATCACCAAGAAAAATATCTCCTCTGTGGGGAAGAAACTCACAGCATGTGTTCTATCCTGGCTCTCTATTTATTTTTCCAAATCACAAATACAAGAACCAAACTGGCATGCCACTTACCTGGTAAAACACC
>PVJX010029135.1:0-23213 GCA_004027295.1 Dolichotis patagonum
TAGCTTTCCCTATTTGCATATTTATTTCATTTGATATCATTTCAGACATTTCAGGTGTATGGCTTCTTTTTTCTTCTAGGTACATGGCTTCTAAGCTTTCTTGGGGAGGGCTAGGGCTTTGAGCCTGCCTTTTGCTCTTTCCTTCTGTCAATTTTCTATATTTCCTTGCTTTGAGCGGTGTTCCAAAGCTTTCTCTGCATGTGTGGCAAATTACCTCTTGCACCCTCAGTTCCTGGAGGGGCAGTGGCTCCCCCACAGTCTCTTGGCTTCCTCACAGGGTCCTAACTCCCTTCTGTGGGCTCCTGGCTCACTAAGTTGTAAGGCGAATGCTGTGTGTGGTCAACCCGGAGCCTGTGGAATCTCAGGCAGGCCAGGCCACCGTGCTTTGTCCCAGGCAGGTCTCCAGGAGGTTCCCTGCAAGTGAAGGGTGGGCCTACAGGTCCCAAAGAGTCAGGCCAAAATGCTGGTTTCTGCAAAGTTCCTGGTCCCAAACAGACCTGACCAAGATGCCAGTCTCCACAATATTCCCAATCCAAACAGCCTGGGCCACTCTGTGGGTCTGAGAGGTTCGGGTCCCAAAGAGACAGGCCGCGATGCTGGTCTCTGGGAGATTTCCTGGGGGTGAAGGGCGGGGCTACGGGCCCAAACAGACCTGACCCAGATCCCGGTCTCGATGCAGTTCCCTGCGGATGAAGGGCGGGCCTACCAGTCCCAAACAGTCGCGCCGAGATGCTGGTCTGCACAGACTTTCAATCCAAACAGCCCGGGCCACTCTGCGGGTCTGAGAGGTTCGGGTCCCAAAGAGACAGGCCGCGATGCTGGTCTCTGGGAGATTTCCTGGGAGTGCAGGGCCCTGACCTTATATTGAGGTAGGATGGCCTCAAATTCATGATCTTCTTGCCTCAATCTCCAAGTAGTTGGAATTATAGGTAGGCAATACCATGCCCACTTGCACCAACATTTTAAAAAGTATGTGTTGAAATTTTGTGTGATCTGTATGCTTATAGCTGCTTTGGGAAGTGAATGTAATTCTTAGGAAGAGGTGTACAAATGTTTATAATACTTGATCTGTGGTTATAGTCTGTGTATATAATACCATGTTGAAGTACTTATCATGTAGAAAGCATTGCAAAGAAGGAGAACTTTGTTCATTTTGTTGCGGTGATATTTGTAATATAGAAAAATCATAGTATAATTAACCCTCTGAACAACTATGTGTTTATGGAGTTTTATAATTATGAAGCCCATGGGACAACAAAGAGAAATGTGTGTGACAGGAATTTTAGAATACACTTTAAGAAAACTGGCTGTGATGATGTCTATAAAATGTGCATATAGACAAAAAGAGAACATGGAGAAATAAAAACTGTTTATATTCTCAGATATGGTGAGAGATCAGGAACTTTTCCTTGAATGTTTCCTTTATTACTTCAATAATGTTTATTCAATAAATAAGAGGAGCATGGGTGTGAAACTGTCTTTTAATCTAACTCAGGCGCTATGCTATGTGTCTTGTGTTTCCTCACAGTGGGATCCAGCAGCTCGGGAGGCTCCTTGTGCTCAGCCACTGGCCGTGTGTATGTAGGCTCCCCACCTGGACCAGGCTTGGGCTCTTCACCGCCTGGAGCAGAGGCAGCTCCCAGCCTGAGATATGTGCCTTATGGTGCTTCGCCCCCTAGCCTAGAAGGGCTCATCACCTTTGAAGCCCCTGAACTGCCAGAGGAGACACTGATGGAGGTAGAGAAGGAGACCAGTAGAATATGTTACGTTGATACAACATGAATTTTCTAGTGATGATACGAGAGCTAAATACATTTGAATAGTTCTGAACTTAAGTTCTTCTCTCTCTGCTATTTTAAAAAAATACTGGTGGTAAATTTTTAAAATCATGCTGACAGGAACACTCATGCATAGCAACCTTTGCTTCATGGGAAGTGGCATATATATATTACTTGTTCTTAAATTTTTATATTCTAAGAATTAGCATTTGTAGGGGGTTTTTGGGTAGGATTTTTAAAACATAATTTTTACCCTAAATCTACTTTTTATTTTCAAAGTTTTCTTCACAAAGTAAAAATAATGCACTTACATCTAAGTTTAAAACTAATATACAATGCCAGGTTAGTCATTAAGAAATGTACCTGCTGAAAACATTGTATACTTATGTTTGTACATGTAGTCTTTTCCCTCATTGGATCCAGTTCTACAGGAAAAAACATACTGCACATAATCTGAAGTATACTGAACACACAAATCTAGAACCAGAAAAGTTCCTTTTATTATAATTTCAGAGCTGTACCTGTTCAGAGCTGTACCTGGAATAATATGTCCTGAGTCCTTGATGCTTGAGTGTTAAACTTAGTGTTAAAGTTTTAATTAAACCTGAGGTTTTAATTAGAATGATCAGGTCTCTAAACCGAAAGAAGAACAAACTCTCCATGTAAGACTGCTAACATTTCTATTTTATATGAATAACTTAAATATTTTATATAAATTTAATGTATTACATGCAAAATTTTAGTATTCATTTTGTAGTAATTTTAGTGGTAATTTAGTAATAATTCCAAAAATATGTTTAATCCAATCTAAAGTTGAAAAACTCAACTTTGAGTTTTTCAGTCTTTATCAAATAAGACATATGTTCTATTCCATATTCCAGCATGTATTCAGTGTATTGGAGAATAGACAGTATGCATCATAGCAGAGAGACTTCATAAAATGGAGTAATTTATTCACTTTCTAGCAAAGTGATTCTCATCTTTTTTTCTTTTTTGAAACAGGGTTTTCTTATATAGTTCAGGCTGGCCTTGAACTCAGTCAGTTAGGATCCTCCTACCTCAGCCTACTGAGTGTTAGGATTATAAACATGTGCTACCATGTCTGGCGCACAATTCTAATCTTTTAACCATGAAAGAAGTGTGAGAAATTTTTAGTCTTGAGATTTCAGAATACACTTATAATTAAAGACAAATCTCAAAATAAAACTAATTTTAGAATACCCATTTTTAAATGAAAGTCCTCAGGATGGTGTTATGCCTTACTGTGCTCTCTTTTAAATAAGTGAAAAGACGACAGAAAATTAGAGTTTTGGTATTAAAAATCACTGTTAACTGAGAAAGTGTTGGAAACGAAAGCATTTTTGAAATGATAAGAAGTCAGTAGACTCCACTGAACTATTAAATGTGATTTAAGAACTGGTCATGGTATCATGCATCTGTAGTCCCAGCCACTCCACCCAAAGCAGAAGAATCATTTGACCCAAAGAGTTCAAGGCCAACTTAATAGCCAGTCCTTATTTCACACACATAGTAAGGTGTGATTCGATGGGAACAGCATCCTTGCAATCTTGATGTCTACTTTGGTAAATCTTTGACTCACATGTATGGATTTAATTGTTCATTCTTGTCTGTCCCCCACCCCATCCACCCCATTATGACCTCCTCTCTTTGGAGCTTGCTTGTATAGGTGCTTTGATACATACAAACAAATACATGCACACAACTACATTTGGTTCACTTATATTTTCTTACCAGCTTTCTGGAATTTAAAAATATTTATCTCTTTTGATCATTCTAACATTCATAAGTATGGAAAAAATACTACGTATAGTGTATATACAGAATTTCTTAGTGTCAAACATTGTAAGACACCTTGTCTTTGGTATAGAGGGAACACACAGACACCTTACGCCACCTGAACATGATGCTGATGTTCACTGAGTGCGTGCTGGATCTCACAGCCATGCGAGGAGGAAATCCTGAGTTGTGCACATCTGCCGTATCCTTGTACCAGATTCAGGAGAGTGTGGTTGTGGACCAGATCAGCCAGCTGAGCAAAGACTGGGGGTAGGTGTCCTTTGTAGTTTCTAGATTCTTCCTGTTTTCTGTAAACTTGTGCTTTAGACTTATACATTGTTATCTACTGAAGATCACATCTCATCATTAAAAGCTTCAATGGAATCTCTTGAAAGTTATTTTATTATATAGATGTCATCGTACGAACTGAGTTTATTGTGCAAGCCTACCATTGCCTTTTTCCTGTAAATTATACCATCGAACATACTTGATGATAAGGAGAGTGTGTTTTATCTTAGTGTTTCTGTTGTTTCAGAATACGTACATCTTTCTCCAATCCAAGTGTTCTCCCTTTGGGAGTTTAATGTGCGTTAAAAAAAACCTAGGAAGAGATTCCCTTAGAAAGGCTGTGTGAATGGTGGACTGATGTGTGTGGCATGCAGAGTCTGGCAGGTTGGTTCAGAAGATAACACTCTGCTCCTAACTTCCCGGGTGCAGGAGAGTGGAGCAGCTGGTGTTATACATGAAAGCAGCACAGCTGCTTGCAGCTTCCCTGCATCTCGCCAAAGCCCAAATCAAGTCTGGGAAGCTGAGCCCATCAACGGCTGTGAAACAAGGTATGGAAGCAGATGTCAGCGTGAGGCTTCGTGGCCTTGGATCACCCCTTCTCATCCCACCAAGAGAAGAAATTTTTGAGGAGGAATATCTGTGTTACTCAGTGTTCTGTACAGGGGGAAAGGTGGCTCTTTTTTGCTTTTTTACCATTTATAAAGAGAGAAGTCAGGACTATCTTTTCATATTGAAAAAGAGATCATAGAACCTGATTTCCAGTCCTTTAGTGATCATGTAGTGTCACTTACATCAGAAGGAAAGGTTTGTGTCATTGTGTTGTTATTTTGGGGAAAATTAATATCAATTCCCATTTCAACTTTTTTCCAGTTGTGAAAAATCTGAATGAGCGATATAAATTCTGCATCACCATGTGCAAGAAACTTACAGAAAAGCTGAATCGTTTCTTCTCTGACAAACAGAGATTTATTGATGAAATTAACAGTGTAACTGCAGAGAAACTCATCTATAATTGTGCAGTGGAAATGGTAACTATTTTCAAGGTTTAATATTGTGTAGCACTAGAGTGCTTACCTCTAAGAGTGTCTTTTGAACACGTGGTTGACATTACCTGTCCTTTTTAAAGAGTGTGCAGTATACCCTAAAACTCCTCTCAAGTTCCAGGTTTTGTAATTATCTCCTAAGGAATAATCGGACCTACCAGCATTTAAGAAATACACATTGTATTTTAATGAACTTACTATAATTTATAAATCTGGTACTGTACTTAATAAAATTTTACTATATCCCCTGTTAAAGTTTGCTAGCATTCAGTTTATCTTTTTATAGTTTGTATCTAAAAATGTTGGCTGAATTTGTTCTTGCATTTTCTGCTATTTAATTTAGGGAGCTGGAGAGTGTAATTCATTAGTGGTGCATTTGCCTATCATGTGTGAAACCTTGAGTTTGATCCCTAGCGTTGCATACATGCGTGAATCAACCAGTCACCCAACTAATTAACTAATTTTTGCTCAATAAAAGAAAAAGTACTGTTTTGTTACCCAAACTACAGGTAGTCAAAGGTTGCATTTACTGACTGTTGAAGTGTGGACACCAAAGAGAATCTGCTTTTCTAATTGTCTGGTTGTAACATTGGAAATTATTTGTTTTGCCTGTGTATTGGGGAAGATAATAGTGCTCTGAATTATAGATAAAAATAGAGACTGTTAAGTAGGGAAATTTTTGTTTATTGAGATGTTATTTTTACATTAATACATTTCCTCCATTTATTTACCTTGAGTTATACTGACATTACACTCTTGTCCTTAGTTTGAAAGCCATTAAAATAGTATATGAAAATAACTTTGGAATACAAACTGACCAGAATAATACACATTGTATGGTTCTAAACCATTCAAAGGAGTAACATACATTGTATCATTCTGATTTAAGACTTCATAAGAATATTGTAGGAGGGTAGGTACAGTGGCACATTCCTGTAATCCCAGTACTTTGGAGGCTGAGGCAGGAGTATCACTACAAATTCAAGACCAGCCTGACTAATATGGGGGATGCTGTTTCTAAACAAAAGAATATTGTGCCAGGAAAGATGTTCTCTAATCAGAAATTATATTGCTTTTTTCCTGTGTAATAGTAATAGCCATGTAATTTCAGTAGGTTCCTCTTTATGCTGTGGCTGTTTAGCAAGCTTAGAGGTATCAATAGCATTTGTTTTTCTGTTTCCTGGCTCTAGTTTTCTGTAATGTCTTTTATTAGCTTTATCATAAAAGTATTTATTTTTTAAAGGAAACAGAACATATACTAACAAGATACTGAATTCCTGAGAATTTGGGCATTTCATTATCAAAATCAGAATGCTGTTGGGAAAGCCTGTGTGAATACCACAACTGTATTCTTTTTGAAAAGCCTGTTTTCACTTTTGCCATCTCTTGGCCTCTGCTTCTTTTTTTAATACTCACACTAAACATCAGTGCCTAGAGACTTTCCCTGGTTGGGATTAGATGCATAGCTTATGTAACCCTTACCATTCAGTGCTTCCTCTTGTATAACATGTTCCTCTTAGAATCAGAATTTCATATTTCTCAGGAGTGTATTTCCCTTTAGGTAGTGAGTGCTGTTTCAGGGTGTGCCCAGTGCCTGACATTAGTAGCTACTCAATAATGTACAGATGTACAGATATACATCTCCACATGTACAGATGAATTGACTACACCTCAAAATTCTTTGACTAGAAAAAGCTGACAAATGGCTTTCAACATAATTTAACCATAATATGGTAACAAAGTGTACTTCAATGAAATGCCAGGCTACCCTAATGTGAAAATAAACTTTTTAATGAAGTCATAGAAGAGTCAGTTTAGGAGGGTTCTGTTGTAAATTTTGAATCTCAACGCTGAGTACCAGAAGGCTATGTTTAAATGTAGAAGATCTTTTGTTAAAAAGCTATTATGGCTCATCCTGAGGAATCTTTCAAGTTTTATATACTTCAGTAAACTCTATCATTTCATTAAAATGTATTAATTTTAAGGTCATTTAAGAGTACATTGCCTTAATAGACTTCTCTTTTCTTGGAAAAGTTAAGAATCTTCTTGTTATTGTTGACTGGCTCTAGGTTCAGTCTGCTGCCCTGGATGAGATGTTTCAACAAACGGAAGATATTGTTTATCGCTACCATAAGGCAGCACTTCTTTTGGAAGGCCTGACTAAGATTCTACAGGACCCTGCAGATATTGAAAATGTACATAAATGTAAGCTGACATGTATGTTAATTTCTCCTTATCTGTGGTTTTATTTTTCACAACTTTAGTTATGCAGTGTCAGCAGTATCTAAAAATGTTAAATGAAAATGTCTAGAAGTGATCCATAAGTTTGGAATTTTGTTGTGTTCTCATTAGTAGCATGGTGAGATCTTGAGCTGTCCTGCTGTGCACCATCTGGGTTATAATTCATTTCTTTGTTTAGAGTGTCCGTGCTGTTTATGTCATCTGCCAGTTAGTCACTTAGCAGCCATCCAAGTTACCAGATTTACTGTCTTGGTGTTGAAGTACTTACAGAGTTTGGTACAATCCATGGTTACAGGAATCCACTGGGCATCTTGAGACTATCCTTTGGGGATAAATGGTATTTATTGATTCTAAAGTAGTTGTCCCCTACAGGTAGAGTAGAAAAAGTGTAGAGTTTGGGATCATATTGCCTTTGTTGAGTCTTGGCTTTCCAAACTTGAGCAAATTACTTAACCTTTATGTGGTCTGTTTCTTCCATAAGACAGTGGATAATGGTGCCTACCTTCCGGAGTTGTGAGGATTAGAAATTAATATCAGGAGGCCAAGGATTTAGCTCAGCAGCATAAGCACCTGCCTTGCAAGGGGGTAGTCATGAGTTCGATCCCTGTTACCAAAAAAAAAAAAAAAAAAAAAGGAAAAAGAAATTAATATCAGGCATGGATGATTTTTGTTGTTAGTCTTAAGATTTCAGTGTATCACTTTGTTGGCAAATATGTGTTAGTGTACATAAGAGAATATTGTTTTTATTATTAAATATAATTATTTTAAGCCTCCTGGGCTTAGTGACTAAAAAATACTATACAAACGCCATGTACTGCAGACTGCAGTTAGACACTGATAGCATACCAGGCAGGATGGTATTACTACTTATCAAATACAAGCCAGTAATCTTGTTTTTGAGGACGAGGGGTGGGGGAATATCTTAGTACACACAGGTGTGCCACATTTTGTCTAGCTACAAGAGGATGGCTACTCTAAAATTATTTGTAGTTTTGTAAGCAAGCCAGCTGTTAAAATCTAAATGTTCTCTGTGTGACCTGCTCATCTTTTTAGCACTTACTAGAAATACGTAATCTGTCACCAGCCAAAAAGAAGAAAAGGTATTTGCTTTCTGTTAACTTAGGGGCAAAGACAGTATAGAGATGATGTCAGTGTTTGTGATTTTTTTTCTCCTTAGTTCTTCTGTCCTTGATTTGGAAAACAAATGGCTTTTATTATGAAGTTAATTTTTTATTACTTTAATTCTAGACAAATCTAGTATTGAACGAAGATTGTCAGTACTCTGCTGTAGCACTGGAACTGTGTAAGCAGCTGGCTTGCCTGTGACCAGCGTGGGAGCATGAGGTGATACATTTGGGATTACCGCTCATCCTTGTCAACCATTCCCAGGAAACTAGTTTCTTAACTGGTGACTACCAAAGAATAAGCAGCAATTTCAAAAAGGAAAATAATCTAACAACTATATGATAGAAAATCTGCCTTATTGGAGAAGTCACTCCCCTTTCCTTTTTTTTCTTTTTTTTTAAGAAGCAAGAAGTAACAGTATTCCACTGGGCTCCAGATTTGAACCTGGTAAATAAATGTACTGTAAGAACTAGAATTATCAATACCGTTTTTCTTATGGATAAGTAAACAAAAAAGTGAGTGGCATTCTGCCACGTTCACAGAGCATTATGTAAAATTTCATGTTTGCTAAGGTGTATACAAGCAAAGAATTTACATCTCACCAGGCAGTTTGATATTTGGCATGTGTTTGTCTGAATCTGAGCATGTATCTTCAAACAGCTCAGGAAGAAATAGTTTAAGAAGATGCAAAAGATGGCTGTTGGAGGAAATTTTGAAATCTTCCATTTGCTCTAATATGGACATGTTAATCTTAAAAAATCTTTCATATTGCACTAATTTATTAAAACAACTGTGTATTGAATTTTACAACTTAAAACTAATGGAGGCACAATGGACTTGTTTAAAATATTTTACTTGATTATATACATATACCCTTTCCAGAATTCATATATAATCTCTATTGAACTTTCAGATGGTCAAAACTTGTGTTCATGTGAACCTTTGCATTGTTTTTACCTGTTTATTGACATCGACAGATCTGAATAATATTTTGAGTTGCTGATTGTTTGCTTTTGTTTGCATTTTTTATTCTGCATGCAGAGTGTGCATTGATGCCTGTGACCTTAGGTGTATTAATGGCTAGGTTTATTTGGGCAGTATTAGAAAAGCTATCATGAATGCAGAGATACTCTTAAGAATTTCTATAGAGTCAAAACAAAATGGTTATTAAAGGTTTGTCAGTGATGTGGAGTTTCTAAATGAAGTTACTGAAAAAGGAGGTTTGTTTTCTCTTAGGACAATGGGCAACTCCCTCCAGCCTAATGTATATTTTTTAATGTTAATCCTGACAGTTCACCAAATAGCTAGTCATAGAGAATGCAGGCAGTTAACATCCCTCTGGGAATGATTCCTACATTGTATATTGTTTGGTTTCTTTTACTTACCTGCTTGAATACTTGAATAAAGACTTACCAGTTTTAATCCTTTTATTTTAATCCTTTTACCTACAATAATCTGAACTCTGACAGTTGCACAAAGAAGCTCTTTGGCATTACTCTAATTTTAGTGTATGATAGAAACAGAAACAAATATGATTTTCCTTTACTTTGACAAAATAATGTAATTTTAACCTTATTTATCTGTATGAAATTCCAGCAGTTAATTTGAACATTTGTTTATATGATGTTTGTATTTTTTAGGTCTTTAATACAGTGTTTCTACCTCTCATTTGTAACTGCATGCATTACTCTTGAAACTAGGTAAAACTCACTGAATCGTTGTGTTCACCTTTTTATTATTGCCTGTATAAATGTATATTATGGTAAAATAAAACTGACAGTGTTTCTAGGTTATAGTAGTTGGGTCCATATTCCTTGGCTTGTCAAGCGAGATACTTCTTCAGTGAGCCTGGAGGTTTGATTATTAATATCCTTTGTCCTTGGTCATCCCCTACGATTTGAGATTCTGGGTGACTGTCTTGCAAACTTCCACAAATTTAGACTTCCATGATGAATCCTGTTCCCCTTCCATTAGTATTTTGTATAACTTTAAGAGTTTACTACAGTTCCATTCATGTTCTCTCAATTGATCCTCCATGGGGACAGGTTTGGCATAGCCCCTTCTCATCCATGTTTTTTAAAACAGGATGAAATGGATTAGAAGGACTGAGTGGTTTGAAATCAAGAACTAGACAGATGGTCAAGCTATACTTTGTAACTTCCAAGCTGTCTTCCTCCTGTATAATAAAGGTTTTGTGGTAGATACTATATGTGAAATAGTAAAGTCTCAACAACAGAGAATGAACTGTAAATTTGTGAGTACTGGCTCTGATTCTACTTCCTTTATCAAGGCTGATTGTTTTAAGAGATTTTTGCCTTGGTTACAGCAATAATAAACAAGTGCTTTATGTTTCCGTGAGTATTTTTTAAACTTTGTATCATATATTTCACAAAATGGAAATAGGCCTGTCTACACATTTATGGATTAGCACCTATTTTCAAATCATAACCTGGCAAATTATTGACCATTAAAATGTAAACAAAAGAATTATCAATGAATTTGCTAATTGGCTATTCTGCTATATTAATTTGCTTTACCTTTTACCTGTACTGGATTTGAAGGGGTATTCGTGACAGTTTTTTTTTCTCACAGTCCCACACTCCCTTCCCTCTACTGAGAGGAATAACCAGACCAAATGGAAGTCAGACATAGGAACTTGGAAAGAGGCTGTTGTTAGTGCTGGGGAACCTTAGACTCCCAAGAGTCGGAAGTTGGATGCAGGAGACATGAGGACATGGAGTAGGTCCCCCAAACGTATGCATCTGATGCATCTGGGTTCCCATGATTCCTCCCTATATGGCTGCCACAGAATACTCGTCTGTCAAGTGGGGGAAGAGTTCCCATCTCACAGAACTGAGGAGACAATGAGATGACTTAGTGAATAAGGAAGTAAAGTACCTGCAAACGCGATGGGCAGTGGTGCCTGCTCCTATCAGTGGCGATTGTCACTCTGAAGCTCCTCTTGTTTTCTTGAAGGAAGGTGAGAAAAACTACTTTATATTGGTGCAGGTCAAGGCTTTGGCTGAGGGTTTCTGGGAGCCATGTTCAGTCTGGCTAGACAGCAGCTGAAAGGACAGCAATTCTTATAGGAAAGCCTCTTTTCCACAGCTTCCCCATTCCTGTGGTTTAGGTCTAAAATGTCCGGAAGTCGCCTAGGTTCAGAGGTGGGGTTTTGGAAGATGATTGGATCATGAGAGAGCTATATTCAGCAATGGATGTATCCATTGATGAGTTTATGGCTGAATTTGCTGTCAGGAGGTAGTGTTGGAGGTGAGTCACTTGGGGCTCAACCGAAAGGATGTATTCTCCCTAATTTTTCCTTTCTAACTTTCTCCTTTCTGCCTGCTATGACATAAGCAGCTTTCTTCCCCTAGGCCTTTCCACCGTACCCTTTCTGTTTTAAGCATGTTGACCACAGACTAAATCCACTAACACGGAACCAATACAGATCTCTCTCCTGTAAATAGGTGGTAGTGGGTATTTTGTCCCAGGTGTAGTAAAACTGACTAACAATTTGCACCTGGGCTTTAGGCCTGTTTTGATTTGCTTTGTATGTCAGTTTGTTTCTACAACCTGTTTTAGTCTTAATAATACTTCCTTTAATCCTTACACCAACCATTGTTCATCTTACAGGTGGGAAGAGTGGACCTGCAGAGTCATTTCTCTGAGAGAAGCCACACAGCAGGATGGTGGTGGGAGCAGCCATGGTGGGGGGTTTGGACACAGAGTCTGGGGTGGGAGCACTGAGGACAGCTCAAAGCTCGGGACTGATGCATCATCAGAGGGCCCAGCATTCACTCCCCTGTTTTCTAACACTTTGTTGTTGACAATGTAATAGACTAAGAGGAGAAAGTAAAAGGAACTTTGTGCCATCTGGTGCCCAGATGTCTTCTGTTGGACCCATCTACTGTCTGCCTAGAGGCAGCCAATGTTGGAAAAGCAGGTGAGGGTAGTAGCTCTGTGCAGCCCACTTGGGTCTGGGAGTAGAAGGTTACAGAAATGACCCTGCTTCTCCCAGGAGAAGGGCTTCTGGGGCATGTTGATCTCAGACATCCGGCTGACCCACCTGGAGCTCTCCCACCGAGGACTCAAGGTTGGAAAACAATCCCACTGCTTAGGTAGGGATTCTTGTAAGGAGCGGGCAGGGCAGATGATCTGCTTACGGTGCCTTAACTTATGGTTGTAAAGGAAATTTTGCATTTTCTAGAGGAAACAGGATATCTTGAATGTGAGTTTTTCTTTTCAACTTTTGCATTCTGAAAGAGAAAACAAATGCTGTGGAGAATTTTTCTGATTTTAAATATGAAAATGCACAAAAGAGAAGATTTGAATGCATTCACAGTATTTATAAGAAAGTAAAGTTTATATCTGTGTGCAGTGGAATAACTGGTTTTCCTTCCCAGTGTTTACTGTCTTATCAGATCTGGAAAAGGAAATTACTATTTGGGGAGCGGATACTTAGTTTTGTATTCCATAATGCTGATGTTATTTTTCATTATATATTTAACTATAATAATTTCTTAAGTTTTCTGTTTTGTTTTTTTTTGGTCTTCTTGAGACAGAGTCTCACTATGCAGTTCAGGCTGGTCTGAACTCACTTTGTAGCCCAGACTGGCCTTGAACTCTCAGGCATTCTCCTGCCTTAGCTTCCCAGGTGCTGGGATTACAGGTGTGTGTCACCATGCCCGGCTTCTTAAGGTTTTTTAAGTCTAGGTAAAACCCATAAAGGGCATAAAAACCATCTAGAATTGGTATTTGTATAGATACAACAGATGTAGGAGATTAAGGAGGGGGAAACTGTCATTTGTAAGGAAAGTCCCTTTGCATCTGATGTATCATTATTCCCTGTGTTTACCTAATCACTGTTCACCAATGAGAAATAGCATGGAAAGGGCTAGGACTTGTGGTGACATTCTGAGTCTCCAAGTTCAGAATGGGGGAGTGGATCCAAGAGGGCTTGGTGTCCTTATTGTGGACCTGGCACATGTTCCTGTGCCATCTCTCATGTATATCCACTTTATGGTCTGGGCTTTACTTGGCCTCCCCAGACTTCATTTTCCTGTTTGTAACAGTGAGAAGATAGGAATAGAGCTGTCTCTTAGGAGTTCTGTGAAGATTGGAGCCCTGAGTCCAAAACAGCCAATTCAGGAGGAGCTGAAGTGACACATAAAGGTTTGGGACCAAGCCTGGGGTCAGCAGTGACTTTCCCCTTAATCATTATGTGCTGCTTCTTTTGTCACCTGTTTTTGTTGTTGTTTGTTTTTAAGACATGAACCTTTCTTTACACTGAAAATGCAAAGAACATTTTATTTTTGACAATTGATCCTGAACACATGTATCTTAACTGGGTAACAAAGGAGCTAATAGTGTGACAGAAGAATGTCAGCTCAGGAAATGAAAAGTGAGGCGTGATTGAAGAATAGAATTGTTAGTACATAAGCATCCTGTTGGAAGTAAGCAGCGTATTGGTTAAGGATACAGTTTCCTTTGATAAAGGTGCAAGATGGTCCAAGATACCAGTTGTGTAGACCAGGTTACTTTTCTTATCATGGGACAAAATACCTGCCACCCACCACTTAAAGGAGGAGAGGTTAATTTTGGCTCTCACTTTAGAAGTTTCAGTCTGTTTGGCAGGCTCAAACATAGAAACTACTTGGTAGCCTGGGGAGAGGAAAGCTGCTCACTTTAAGTCATCAGGGAAGCAAAGAGCAACGGAAGGAGCCAGGAAGGGAGAAACCCCCCACACCCCAGGGGCCAGCCTCTTCTGATCAGACAGGGCCTCCTAACAGCAAGTCAGCTATACAGCCCCCAGTTCGGCCACCTCCATAAAGCTTTACCCGGTGCACATGAGGCTTTGGAGGGGGGCTGCTACAGCAGGCTATAAACCATTACACCAGAGGTCACCATTTTGCATCTTCTGGGCCAAACAGTAAATATTATGGGCTTCAGAGGCCATAGGATCTCTTGCAACTTCTCATCTCTGCCACTGTACTGAGAAAAGTACCTGTAGGACAGTGCATATGTACATGTAAAAAGCACATGTACAAATACAGTTGTGGGTGTCACAGTTTTAATTTCATCCAATTTTCATCTAATGAAATATTAAACTTTTATCCACTTAGAATATGCAAAGTTGGGCATGGAGGCACCTGCTGGGTGTGATGGCACACTTCTGTAATCCCAGCATTCAGGAGGCTGAGGCAGGAGGGTCACTGCAAGTTCGAGGCTAGCCTGGGCTATATAAGATTCTGTCTCAAAAACAAAAACAAAATGTACAAGCCATTCTTACTTGTAGACCATACAACAGCAGGCAGTGGACTGGACCAGGCATCTGGGCAGTAGTTTATCAGCAGTCTTATGAAAGAGAGATATGTAGGATGCAGAGGACAGAGGTCCATCCCTGGGAGTCCATAGAACAAGCATTTCTGCCCACCTGTGGTGTCCAGTGGATCCATTTAACCCAGAAGCAAGAAGCAGTGTCACAGCACAATTTTTGCTTGTAAGCAGAATTTATTAAACTGTTAGCAAATTTACAGAATACAAATACTTTTCCAATTCTTTTGGGATATTCTGGATGAAGAGCTTTGTTTTTCTGCTCCTTTGAGAAGTGAACTAGTTTTAACCTTGCTGTGTGGTCTTGGGCACGTCACCACACTTTTCTGAGTCTTAATTTTTTTCCAGTTTAGAAGATAAAAACAGTACTTTCTAATACAGTTTGCAGAGAGTATGCTCTTCACACAGTGCCTGGTGTTTAACAGATGTTCACTAAATGATGGTGGCTTTGTTTTTACAGTCATGGGCTACATGCCAACCAATGGTGGAGTGCATACATGATGGTAGTCCCATGAGATTATGTCACCTCCTGACGTTGCTGGCATCTTGATGTCTTAGTTTGTGTAAGTGCATTTTATTATGTCTTAGTTTGTGTAAGTACATTTTATTATATTTGCACAATGACCAAGTCACCTATCTGCACATTTGTTAGAATGTATGCCTTCTTTTAGTGACTCATGACAGTATTACTAAAGAGTTAGATTCTCCTTTCTGGGTCAGGTGTGGTGCCTCTTTTCCTAGAAGCAGGATCTAACCTTGTTGAAAAGAAACATCCATTTCTTGACAGGGTGCCAGAGTGACTGTCCTATACAGGCATAAGGAGTGGGTCGATTTTGCAAAACCAAGTCCAAGCAGCTTCCTTTTGCCAGAACCTTAGGACTTATTTCTCATAAGCACATTAGCTCTAGTTAACCTTTTACAAATATAAAAAGTCGATTTTAACATCTCTGTGTTTGTAAATGAAAACAAACTCTTTTCACTGTCAGTGGCACTACCTCAGGACCTCTCTGCCTTGGATCCCTATCCATCTGTCCCCAGGCCTGTGCTGCCGGTAGGGAAGCACAGCCCGAGGGTCCCACCTGTACCGGCAGAGGGCGCTCACCTCCAACAAAGACGGTTGTGCGGCGCCTCGACACTGTAAGGAAATTTGTTCTGAAAGTGTCTTTTTCATTGATCGCCTTGAAAGTCATGAAGTCTGCCCACCTTATCCCAGGATGGGGACTTCAACCCACCCAGAAGCCCACCTCTTTTCCTAAGGGGACCAGTGTGGAAAGGCAGCTTCTCCCCGCCTGCTACCTGCTCTCTGGGCCCAGAATTCCTCCACTGCCACAGAGACTGAGGTAAGAAAGCCCTGGTCTAGAGACAAGGGTGGAAAACTGGGCTTCCTGGGAAGGAGAGGCAGGGAGCTCAGGCGTGGCCAGCAGGGTGGGGCCACCCTTGGGAATATAAGACAGTAAAGCTGTTCTGGAAAATAGTGTAGTTATTCCTTTAAAAGTAAAAAGAATACCAGATGATGCAGGGGTTCATTTCTGGGAACATGCCCAAAGAGAATGAAAGCTGGGTCTTGGAGAGTTACTTGTACCCTCATGTTCACAGCAGCATTGTCCATAGCAGCTACAAAGTGAAGGCTGCCCAAGTGTCCATGACAGATGAGTGCATAAATAAAGTGCGGTGTACCTGTGCAATAAAGCATGATTCAGCCTTCAGGAAAGACCAGGATGAACTTTAAAGACATTGTGCTGGGTGAAATAAGCCAGTTGTGAAAGGACCAATACTCTACAATTCTGTACCTGTGAGACAACTGGGGCAGTCAGATTCATAAACACGGAAGTTAGGATGGTGGCTGCCAGGCGCTGGAGAAGCAGTGGGAAGCTAGTGTTTAAGAGATGGAGAGTTTCACAGATCACCTATAAAGGAAAATCCATCAGAATCGGGACAGACTGCTGGACACAAACCATCAAATCAAGAAGGACATTCTAGAGAGAAAAAAGATCATGGGTTCAGGAAGAGTGGCAGAGGGGGCTCTCTGAACAGGGCAGACAGTGGAATGAAGGGGAAAAGTAGACAACCAATGGCAGAAAAACAGCATGGCAGAGATGAGGCAGAGAAGGTTGGCCATAATCACTAATATAGATTGCTTCAATTTACCAATAAAAAGAAACACAGAGTGAATCAGGAGATATGCTCCATCAGTATGCTTTAAATAAGAAATGCATTTAACCTGAAAGGGGATTTATAGACTGAAAGTCAGAGATGAGAAAACAATGCTGTATGTGACAGGGAACCAGAAAAAAGTGGGGGTAGCTTGCCCATCACCTGCAGATTGGTTAGAAAGCCATGACATTTTTATATAATGGAAAACTACTGAGCTACAAAGAAAGAAAACCTTGAGGCTCTTGTAGACAGACGGATACAGTTTGAGATCATACTCAGGGGTAAAAAGGTTCAGAATTACTTAGGTGAATAGCGTGTTGCCTCCCTAATACAAAAACTAATGGAGTTATGGGATCCAAAATGTACAATACATCCCGTGAAAGTGAAAGGGGAGGAATTGTATAAAAAGGGAAGGCAGTGGCCATTGTTAATCTATTACCATGATTTGAAACCCATATTGTTTTCATTGTTCTGTTTGGTTTTATTCTATTTCAGTTTGTCTACTTCTATTAGATTTGATGGCATGGACAGCTATTCCAAGATAACAGGATATATTATGGTAACCATTTTTGATTTCCTATTAGCTGTATTGCTTTCACTGTTTTGTTTTGACTGATTTTATTCTATTGTGTTTAGTTTGATGGTATGAGGTCTGATGGTATAGGCAACTACTTTGAAGACAATAAGATTCACTCTGATACCCATTCTGGTTGGACTGTTATCTTCTTTTGAAGTCCTATAATGTCTCCAGTGTTTTATTTTTAATTGGTTTTGTTCTGTACTGTTTTGTTCAATTGTATTATCCCTGATGATGTGGGCAGTTCTTTTGAAGATAACAAGAGGCATTATGGAAGCCATTATTGATCTCCTTATATTTTGTTTTTAAATCATGTACTATGTTGCTCCTTTTGTTTTCATTGACTTTGTTTTGTCTCATGTGGTGTTATTCTCTTCAAAAACAAGAAGAGATGGAGAGTTTCAGTTTGGGAAGATGAAAGAGCTCTGGAGAGATGGTGGTTATACAACAGTGTGAATGTACTTAATGCCACCAAATTGTACACCAAGTTGTACAATTTGGTAAAATGGTAAATTTGATATTGTGGACATTTAACAATAAAAGTATGAAGTAAAGAAGAGTATATATGTCTTCAGCTCCAACAAGGACCCTCCCTGTCTCACAAACATGTAAGTTGTGAGAAAACCTAAATTTTCCTCAAATTTCCTAAGGCCTAGAGAATGGTGTCTTGACCAGCATCCTAATAGTTTCCAGTCCTGTTAGAAACTTCTAGAAAATGGGCAGAATCTTACTCACTTCATAACTCCAGATTGCAAGCCAGTGCTTTTGTAAATATTAGGTACCCAAAAAAATGTAATGAAGTAAAGCTAAACTATACTGAACTATTAAATATGGTTTGAGATTTTCTTACCACTAGCTGCAGATTTACTTTTAGTTCTAGTGAATGATGACTAAATTATTGAACGTAGTAATTTGAAATAACAAGATTCCTCTTGTGATACCGAGGACAGAGGAACAATGTGGAAAGGTCTGATTGTCTGTTTCATTTCTTTGAGCAGCCCAGACTGGGTTGCTGTTCATCAGATACTTGAAGGCAGGCAGCCAGCTCTGCCATAGAACCCAAGAGAGCCTTGCTCCTTGGTCAGTCCAAGTGTGGGAAATATTTAAATCTCTGGAACTAAAACTTAACAACCAACCATAATCTGAAAAACAAAAATTATGTAGAAAAATGAGACATGCTATGACATGATTTTAAAGTCAGATAGCTTCAACCAAGTATGTTTTTTTTTTTTTTTTTTTTTGAGAAAGGAGCATAGTGGTGTATTCCTAAGGCCCAGAGAATGATGTCTTGACCAGTGTCCTAATGGTTCCCAAACCCATTAGAAACTTCTAGAAACTGGGCAGAATCTTACTTTTTTTCTGGAGATACCTAAAAAGCCTATCTTTCATAAGAACAGATGTGACTCATATGATATAATTGTATTCTAAATAGCAGAAGTGAACTTAGTTCATGATAATTCTGAAAACTGTTGTTTTGTTAAACTAAAGAAAAATGTTAGTATTGACTTTTTGCAATCTCTTTTCCTGACAAAATATTATAGATATAAATGTGTACGACTTGAGATCCTGACATACATACACACTATGAAATGATTGCCACAATTAATGTAATTAAATGTTCCCTCATGTAGCTAACATTTTTTGGATGTGTGATGAGAAAATTTCAGAAAATTTCACTCAGCAAATTTTAGGTGTATGATAGATTGTTACTAATTATAGTTAGTATTATAGTTACCAATATTCTCTCTGTTTTTATGATTTTGGCTTCTTTATCTTCTGTATATAAATTAGAAGATGTTGTATATCTCTTTCTGTGTTTGGCTTGAGTGACAGCATTGTGTCTTCCAGGTCTACCATGCTATCATATATGGATAGATTTCTTCCTTTTTATAGTCTGAATAGTATTTCCTATATCCCTCATGTTTTTTTTTTATTTTAAAGGGAATAAAACCAAGCAAAATAAAACAGAATAAAACCAATCAAAACAAACTAGTGTAAGTGACACAGGCCTTCAAAACAATAGGAAATCAGCAATGGTTACCATAATGCCTCTTTAAAATAGCTGCAGATACCTTCAGACATAGTAAAGACCAAACAAAATAGAACCAATAAAAACAAAACAATGAATGCAATAAAGGACTTCAAAACAAGACTATAGTAAATCTAAAATGGCTACCATAATATATCTGTCTTTGAAGTAGCTGCCCATGCCATCGGATATAATAAGATAAAAACAAAATGGAATGAAACCCAACCCAACAAAACAATGAAAATGATACAGGACTTCAAAACAAGACATTAGGGAATCAGCAATGGCCTCCACCCTCAGAGAGAGAGACCCCATAGATGCTACACTGCATATGCCATCCTCTGAATAGATGATCAGACCACCAGCTTTAGACCTGCAAAGTCAGTGAAACACTAAACACTACAAGCATTAAACTGTATTCTACCTCAATAGCTATCATTGCAGCCTGTGATTCTCTGGATCAGCTGGTCACTTATGGCATGGGGTGGCAGGGTGGGGGTTGGCTCTTCTTCCCAACCCGTGCACTGGAGGGGCTGGCATCTCGCTGTCTTCATAGCACCCACACAAGGCCCCAATTTGCAGGGAGGGTTTGCTTCTTGGTGACTTCTTGTTCTCTTCCCCCGCAGCCCATGAATGACGCTGACTCACAGGAAAAGGCTAGGGTCTGGCTGTGCCCCCCTCATGTTTTCTTTATCTACTAATCTGTTGAGCCATGCCTGAGTTGACTCAATTTCTTGGTTAGCATGAACTTTTGTGATTCCATTCCTTTGGCTATATACCTGGGAGTGGGAGTGGGTCATATAGTAGTTCTGTGTGTGTGTGTGTGTGTGTGTGTGTGTGTGTGTGTGTGTGTGTAGTATGGTATAGGGTGTTGAATGCAGGGCCTTTCTCTGTGTGTATTTGTTTTCCCCAGATTTTTGAGACAATTCAGGCTGGCCTTGGGCTCACTTTGTAGCTCAGGGGGATCTCGAAAGCAATGATCCTCCTGTCTCTGCCACCTGAGTGCTGAGATTATAGGAGTGTACCACCATGTGTAGCTCCCACAGCCCTTTTTATTTGAAGCCAGTTTCTACATAACTTACGAAGGTGCCCAGGCTAGGTATGATGCTGTGGTGCACCGTGCCAGGGTTGTTGATTATTTTTCTTGGTGTGCAGAAACTCTTTAGTTTTGTGGAATATCATTTGTTCTTGTTTTGGAGGGATTTTTGTTTGTTTGGTTTTGGTTTTTTTGTATGTGATTTTGGAGATATCCAATGTTAAAGAATTTTCCACCTAACCTCCCTCATTTCTATTATTTTACAGATATTTCCACTTTCAGTTCTTTCCCTTAAGCCTTTATCCATTTTAGGTGATGTTTGTGTGTAGGATAAGGAAAAGGTTCGGTTCCCTTTGTTTGCGTGTGGATCCACAATTGTCCCTATAGCACACACTGAGGAGACTGTCCCTTTTCTAGTGTGTGTGTTGGTGTTTTTGACAGTCTCATTAACTACATATGCATGGGTTTCTATCTGGACTCCTTATTCAGTTCCTATTCTACAGTATCTCATTTGTTCTGACTTTTATATTGTTGCAGTATAATATTATTTTGATTATTTTTATTGTATAATATACTTTGAAATCAGGTACAGTGATGCCTCTAGCTTTATTCTTTTTTCTGAAGATGAGAGGCTATTGATAGTCTTCTGTGGCCTCATAGATATTTTAGAATTTTTTTATTTCTAGGAAAATGTCATTGATATTTTAATAGCAATGCCATTGATTTTTCTGGTTGATTTAAGATATCTTAATAATTAATTCTTGTATTCCAGTGTCATGGTGTATCTTTTATTGTGTCTTTCATTCAATTCATCAGTATTTGTAATTTTCAATTTACAGATAAATTTGATTTAAATAAATTTAATTATGGCCTTCATTTTTTGTATAGTTTAAGTGTATAAAGAAGCAATTGATTTTGAAATGTGGATTTTTCTCTCCTGCAACTTGACTGAATATGTGGATTAGTTCTAAGAGTGTTTTAGTGATGTCTTTTAGAGTGTTCTCTATGTAAGGACATGTCATCTGGATGCAGAGATCAGTTTTACTTCTTTGTTCTTATTTGGATGCCTTTGATTTCTTTCTCATGACTAATTCCTCTGTCTAGGACTTCCAGTGCTGCATTGAGTAGAAGTTGCAAAGTGGGTGGCCTCATCTTGTTCCTGATCTTAGAAGAAAAGATTTCAACCTTTTTACCCTTGGAACATGATGTTATGGGTTTATCACACATGACCATTACCATGCTGAGGGCTGTTTCTTCCATATCTAGAGTTTGAACAGTTTTTTTTAATCATGAAAGGATTTGAAGCTTTTCAACTGTTTTCTCCAAATCTACTGAGAAAGTATAAATTTTGCCCTTCATTCTGTGAATGTGGTTCATCATATAGAATCATTTGTACACGTTGAAACATTATCGCATCTCTAGATCAGTCTCGATTGTAGAGTTTAATCCTTTGTGCCATTATACTTGGCTTGCTAGTATTTTTTGAGCTTTTTTCTATGTTTACTAGAGATAATAGTCTTTAAGTTCATATCTCTCTCTCTCTGTGTGTCTCTCTCTGTTTCTCTCTGTGTGTCTCTCTATTTCTGTCTGTCTGTCTCTCTCTTCCCTTCTTTTCTTTTCTTTTTTTCTTTTCTTTTCTTTTTATTTAAAAAAGAGAAAAGCCAGAGAAGAACAAAAAGCAAAAGGCATAAACAACAAACTCAAGACAATGTCAATATAGGTTTTCACAACAGAATGAAAGAAATTTTAACATGATTGTTATATTGCATATTTTTCTTTTTCTTTTTTCAAAGAAATGAAAGAAAATTGAAGAGAATAGAAAAGCAGAAAAGGGTAGAACAATACCGAGTTCAAGGCATTCAAGGGGACAAAAAAATTCTCATCGTAGAATCACTAGTTGATACATTACTCGTTGTCATCTCAAAAAATAGTTGCCAAATTTACAAAATCAAACCATAAATAGTGACTAGACACTCAAAACATGGGCAGCGCAAATCCTACTGTTCAATATTCCACCAGAAATTCAGTAATATGGTCAACTATCTTACACACTATACATTTTATTATACTCTTTAGAGCACTTTCCTTTCCTTTCACAATATCTATCATACTCTTTGGATCCCAGTATTGGGTCAGTTTTTGTTATTTTTTACACTAGAGAGATAATGTGATATTTACTCATGTGAGTCCTGTTTATTTCACTAATGAGGATATTTTCAAGTTGGCTCCATTTACCTATACAGGCCGCAAGATCATCATTTTTTATGGCTGAGTAGTATTCCATTATATAAAAATACCACATTTTTTTCATCCACTCTGCAGTTGATGGCATTTTGCTTGTTTCCAAGATTTAGCTATCACAATACCTAAAATATAATGAAAATGCAGGCACATCATACTGTAACCTATGGGATGCAATGAAAGCAGTCCTAAGAAGAAAATATATAGCAATTAATAGCCACATCAAGAAAACGAAATGGATAAGAGACAAGATGGCGGACTGGTAGGTAGCAGGAGAGAGACCCTCTCTGAGAGAGACAGCTCAAATGCCAGAATAAAACACCCTGGAGAGACCCAAACAGAGAGAGATAGACTCTCACAACACAGAAAGACACTAAAGCGCAAAAACCCGCTTGAATAAGAGGTCCTGGGGCTACTATTAGTGAAGATAAGATCGGCGAGCACCGCACCCGCCTAGAGACGCCTGAATTCCGCCTGACCTGAACAAGTGATCCGAGCCAAAGCGACTGGCTTGAGCCGCCGGAGCCCGGAGCTGAACAGCCCGGCGTGCAGCTCGCTGGGACCGGCACTG
>PVJX010029136.1:0-23056 GCA_004027295.1 Dolichotis patagonum
GAGGAGGAGGAGGAAAGAGTGGAGGAGAAAGAGGAAGAAGAGAAGATTAAAAGTGAGGGTGGAGCATCAATACTACAGAAACTTTGGGAAACTGGTGACAAAGGCAGGAGGGAAAGAGATAAGGAAGAAATAGAAACAAACAAAACAAAACAACAAAAACTAAAACAATGTTCATGCTCATATAAAAATACAAACAAGAAAGAAAAAAGAAAGGAAAAACAAAAACTAGGAAAGAGAAAAGAAGAAATAAAGAAGTCCACCTCAAGGTGTGTCTTTGCTGTCATTGTTAGACAAAGTGGGCAGAGTCCAGAGCCTGTTCATTAATCTCTGTATGCCAGCTGCAAGGCAGCGGATAATCCTAGCAAGCCTTCATGTTTAATTCTGCTGGAGTTTGACCTGGTTTCTGGTTGTGAGGCTGCAACCTGACTTGTTCAGTCTGCAATACTCTGTGTGTATCTTGCCAGTTTGAACTTGACTCCCTGCTGGCTTGAACTCAGCTTCTTGACTTTGTGCTGACTTGAACTTGGCAGCCTCACCATGATACTGGAAGCCTCTAGATGGAGCCCGCCTGCGGCTCTTCTGAGTTCTGAGCTCAGTTGGCTCCTCTCCAAGACTACTATGGCCAATCGCCCTCTTCTGGGAGACATCTGAGCTTGAGTAACTCATCAGCTACTGTAGTCTGCTGCATCCACTGCTCTGTTCCACCGGTGCATTTCTCTGTGGAGACCCCTGGGATCGCCAGAAGTCACCAGAAGTCATGTTCAAGTACAAGTTCAAGCTGCCCCTGCCATACAGATGAGGCTGGGCTCAGGGAGAAGGTGCACCTTGCCACCTCCTTCTCTATTGAAGATTCTCTCTTCACTCTCTCTGTAGAATTCAGTTCTCCTTGGATCCTTCCTGGGCTCTGGGGGCCACTTCCTTCCTGCTTTTCTTTCTTGTGTCACTGTACTCCAGTGTTTGCACACCAAACCACAAAGAGGCTCTTTTTTTTTTTCTGTTTACTACTCCATTATCTTCCTAGAAGTTAGTCCTTTCTTTCTGAAATAAGTTTTTCACTGATCTTCTGATGTCCTTACTCCTACACTGATCACTTCTTTTGATCTTTCCTGGTTCTTGTTCATTATCCCATCCTGCATATATATACATAATATATATATAATATATATAGAATTTTTAGTACTATATGTTTGCAGTACATGATGATTACATTTCTGAAACCATAATGTTAAGTGAAATATATTAGACACACAAGTTTAAATGTTGTATGGTTTCTCTTATATGAGAAATGCAAAATATAAATAAATCAAAATGTAAAATAAAAGATAGATAATATGAAACAGCACACTTGTTTTTTACAAATGGGAAAGGGACCATCCTGCTAGTACTGAGGTGTCTAAGGCTGAATTGTTGGAAGCCCAGTCTCTACCTGAGCTCACTCTTTTGGGATATCTCTGTACCCTCACATTTAGATTTTCTATTCCCAAACTTGTGTCTTCAGACTAGAACTCTACTATAAACTTATGCATCCAACTCCTATTGACATCTCCAGTTTGATAGACAAAATTAAGCCAATTATCCTGAAAACAGAGCACTTGGATTTTCTTCTAAAACTTGTCCTAACCACAAAATTACATAGTTAAAAAAAAAAAAACAGAATGAGCAGATGCAACAGGAAACCTGAAATCATTCTTAATTCTTGTTTTTCATCTACCACATCTATGCCTTGAAGAATTTCTGTTGACTTCATGTTCGAAACATTTCCTAATCTTACCACTTCTCATAGCCCTTCTGCTACCCATCCTGCCCAAGCTACGGCATTTTTTGTCTTCATTCTTATAATTACTTTTGAGCTGCTTTTAGTGCTCCCACGCTTGCTGCCTATAATCTATTATCAACACAGTGCTCAGAATGACCCACTTGAAGCATAACTAAGAGCTGGCAGCACTTCTTTTCACATCTGAATTCCCATCTCATTTATCCCAAAGTCAATTTTTATAAACATTGCCCACAAAACTGCACAACCATAGCCAATTTCCCCTCTACTCTTCTGACGTCTCTTCACAATTCATTCTTTCTCCAACCACACTAGTTTCCTTGCTTTTCCTTGAGCTCATGAGGCACAGTCCCTTTTCAGGCTTTTGATTGGCTTTTCTCTCTGCCATCAACACATTGCTTCTAAATATTGATAGGATACTCTATCTTACTTCAGTCTTTGACCATCTTACTCATAACTGTAACCTCTGACTTCCTACATCAAGATAAACTGGGCCAAGAAATTTGACTGCATGATTTTTCGGTATAGCAATGATCGTCTATTAACATACTTAATATTTTACACTACTTATCTATTGTCTGCTTAAACAACTTGAATACGTAACTCAATCAGGCAATAATTTTGCAGTTGTGGCTGCTACTAACTTCCTGATACTAGAACAATGTATATTTTTGGCAAATGGTAAAATGATATCCCTGAGTGACAAAATAAACATTCAATTAACACTTGTCAAATCAATTATTCTTCATGAACTAAGCATAGTAATTTTGGTACCTTACCATACTATTCACTATCAACTTGGGGAGATTTAGTCACTACGTATGGATGAATCTATGAATAAATTTCTGTTCTTTTGTAAAACTGATTTAAAGATATGACATGAATATGCATATATATACATAGAACTTGGTCTTTGCATTCTTTAAATTTTTGAGTAACATTTTCTTTTGTGACAAATAGGGAAATCTCCTTGGTTCTTACTGCTCATCTTCCGCCAACAAATACTGGGAAATACCTCAGTTAAGCTAACCACATGAGGTCATAGTTGTTTCTACTCTCTTTAGTACTTATAATTATTTTCTTTTCAATCTCATTTGTGTTACCACTAGGGTTACAAACTATAGGAGTCAAAGTTAAAATTTTCCTGCTATTCGGAATTTGTGCAATAGCTGCCTTCAAAAACCACTCATTCTTTTGCTAAAAAGTGGAGGAGCTTTGATATTGCATGCATAAACTGTCCAATGAGCAAAGGCCAGATGTCACTTTGAGTGACAGCCTTTCAGTTTAGAAACACTGCAACTCCATTCATTCCATTGAGTGATTGTGTAGCTATATGTCATTTTAACTTCAGAATACCTTCCCTGAACTTCCAGTGTTTTGACTATGTAGTGTAGTTGATGTTGTAAAGAGAGAGTGTTGGAAGACAAAGACACTGACAGTTTGAAGCATCTATGAGCTGGGACAGATCTCCTTCTGCACTTTGTTTATCTTTGGTTAATATTGACTTAATTTCTCTTTTTAAAATGAGTAGTTGGAATTTGTAATTTTGTCCTTCTGTAAAAGGAAAGTAGGGCCATGAAATCTTCAAGAGTAGAATTTGACCTAGTTCTTCAACTACCTTCCTTTATTTGCTTAGTTGAATGGAAATAAAACCATGACTGTCCTAACCTGATTGTATCTGTCGTCCTGCATGGAGTAAGCCATTGCGTGGTTGATTTGATTGCAGTCTGTCTCATTTTAGGTCATTGAATATCAAGGCAACCACAGTGATGAGACTGGAAATGAAGTGGTCTGTTTAACTGGCCACAGATAATAGTCAATGGACTTTTTTTTGTTGTTGTTGTTTTTGTTTTTTTTTTGTTTTTTTGCAGTACCGGGAATCAAACTCACAACCTCACACTTGCCAGGCAGGCGCTTAGGCCACTGAGCTAAATCCCTGGCCCCAAGAGGAATTTTCTCAGCAATACTTAACAGAACAGTTTTGTCTCAAGTAGCCTGTGATGTTAAGAGAAAACAATTATATTGCCATAGGCTTACATAGTAGTAGAGTTACTTTGCTTAGTTAAATAACTTGCTAAAAATTCAGAAGAATAACCATTCTTCAGGGTTAGATTTGGAAATAAGTAGAGAAAGCATCTTTCTTCATGGCATAACTGGGGAGGACTTTAGGCAATTTATCTTTCTCCCACCAGAGAGATAACATTATTAAGGCCTTGACAATTAAACTGAGACTGAAAATTTCTTCTTTTCCACTTTGTTTTGGGACAAGGAACTGGATCCAGCTTTAGCTGTTTTAAAGACAAACTTTAAAATATCAATAGCTTAACACTCCAACATAGCCATCAACAAGATGAATAAAAAGAGGAAGACTAAAAAAAATAAAAAGAAGAGGAAGACTCTGGAGTGAGTAGTTCTAGTTGGGTTACTCTTGAGGAGATAAAGTAGTGACAGCTGAATTTTAAGCTGAGACAAAAAGAGCGAGAGTACTTGGGAAGGAATATCTGTTACTTATGATGTAAAGGATGACTTAAAAAGCATCATAAAAGATAGTCTCAATATTTTGTGCTGTAAAAACTAGAAGAGCAACTACTTCAGACAAAAAAATATAATTGGAAAAAAGAGCTGAAATGAATAATGATGATGAAGTGGGCAGATGAATACAGGGGATGTTGTTTGGGTATGAGTGTTATGGGCAGTTAGGAATACTGGATTTGACACTAGGTGAGATGTCAGGGTGTGGCTGAAGGATTTAGAGTTATTAGCATCTGCAAAATATCTGATAGCAGTGGTAGATGAGAAATGTGATAGTAGCATTAAGGACTGTCTTATTACTTTTCTTGTTGCTGAGACAAAATAAATAATGCCTGATGTTAAAGAAAGAAAGGTTTATTTGGATTAAATTTGTAGAGGTTTCAGTCCATAGTCAGCTGGCTCCAAAGTAGGGTGGCATGGCAGAGGGGCATCACAGAGCAGAAATAATTCACAGCACACACAAAGGCAGAAGGCATCAAGGAAGCAAACAGCAAGCTTCAAGGGATAAGCAATAATCCTCTTTATGTCCCCTCCATGTTATCCAGGCTACCCACCCTTAAGGCAGGTAGCACTCATGGCCAGGGTTGGCCACCGTATCCTTGCAGCATACTGTGAATGGATCCCAGCAGCAGAAACCTAGATCCAGCCACCTCCCAAAAGCCCCACCTATGACCTCACAAGGACATCTAGATACAAACCATAACAAGGATACTGTTAGGACAGAAATATAAATTAGTAAAGAAACTGAAAAAATAGATAAAAGGAAAGAGAAATGCAGCAGTCCAGAGGTGCGAGTTTGTTAAGTCATTTGTTTACTGACAGATGATTCATGTTATAAAATTGAGAATGAGAAGGGGCTATTGGCTTACATTTTTTAGGCTCTTGTTTGGAATAAGTTCTCTGTATGGCAGCTTTACAGGTGTATATGTCCGTATTGCTATAACATAACTTTAAAGGAGCAGCCATTAGAATGACCAAGCGTAAATCCAGGGGAAGATAAGCTTAGTAAGGCCCAAGACACATTTTGGACATAGCACATGTTTCAGTGATAAGAATTTAAATTTTTCTTCCACCTATCAAGCATTATATAAAGTGGGTAGAATAAGAGATGGCACTATCACCACCCATCAGTGAGAGTTGCAGCTACCTTGATGCGTCTCAACGAGGATCATGGTCTCAGAATATTGAGGCCAGTGGAATCGTCTCAGAAATGAGGATGGGTTGGGGAGAAGATAATATTACAGCAAAGTGAATTACAAACATGGAGTAAAAATGAGCAAAGGCAAACATGCCTGAGGACAAGGAAGATATGAGAAATGGCTAGAGGTCATTTTCGAATGATGAGGATGGAAAGGTAAGTCCTTTGAGACTTGCTCTCCGTGGAAAATTTAAACAGATATTTTTAGGCCTTAACTTTGGAAATACTGTCCTGTCACTCTCAAGGAGGATGAATTAGAGACAAGATAAACTAGAAACATGGGGGGCCCTTAAATGATTAACACAACTGTTAGCTAAGAAAGCATGAGGAACTGTAAGTAGAGTAGTTAGCACGGAGTAGAGAGAACAGATTTAAAAATGTTCCAGAGCTGAGAAAACTAGAACTTTGTGAGAGACTAGCTATGGAAATGAGTGGAAGGTTGGAGAAAGATTCAATACTGCTCCCTGAATTTGACCATGTCATTATAGATGCTGGGGTTGGGGACTTGGTATTTCATATCTAACTTATTATATGGTATAGTAAATCCCCAACTTTTGGACAAAGTTTGACTCATTCATAAGCATGAGAAAGTGAGTCTTATACACCTTTGGCACAAATATACAATGTAAAGCATAGAAAACCAAACATTCATAAAAGCACAGGAAGTCTCTGACTGTACAGTACTACTACACAGTAATGCACCGTAGAGTAAGCACACAACAACACAATTGTGGCAACGTCTGGCAGACACATGAGCTGCTTCCACCATTTGTCTGCATCTATGAATGTTTGTAGTGCAAGGTCTGTTTGTATCCATGAAAGTTTGGGACACCATTGTTCATAAGTTGTGGATTTCCTGTATATCCAACTAGGGGAACAGCCTTCTCACTCAGAGAATATCTGTAATTCAGCTTCTCCTCAGTTCTTCCTCTGCTACTCCAGACCCATCATCCTCTCTTGGCTGGGCTGTGACAGTGCTGTCTAGATTTCCTGCTTTTACCTTGACTTTCTGTAACTGTTCTTCATTCAGCTAACTTAATTTTTTTTGCTCAAACTGAAGAACAAGCCTCTCTTCATCTCAATATCTTTAATGGCTTCCCAACCTCTACAGAGTCAAATTTCTCTCGTGGTCTGAGAGCCTAATCTGTCATCTCTACCATTTCCCTTGACCTTTTCCACGTCCCTGGCCTTACAAACATGGCATCTGCCACCCATCCACCTCAGTTTTAATACCACTGGCTTGCTTATGTTTTCTGTAATGCACAACACTTGCTTTTGTCATTGTCACAGTGTTCTTTTATAGGTATCTGCACAATTTGCTTTCTGATTTTTTTCTGGTCGTCATCCAAATGCCATATTTTCATGACATTTTTGGACATGCTGTCCCTGTAACCCTTTTATGTCCCTATTCTTTCCTGTTTTCTGCTTAATTTTCATGCCTAGTACTTGTTGTTTAACTTACTTGCTTTTTCCTTAGCTTCTATGTTTACTACTTGTCTTAATAGAAAGTAAGCTTTATGAGAATGAGATTTAAATGTGCCATTTTGAATGAATTTAACATATGCCATACATATTTAAATTTATATAATATATATATGTCATGTATATCTTAAATGATTGTATCAGAGTAATTGCCACATATTGATTTCTCAATATTTGTTGAATAAATAAATATCCAGGGAAATGGACCTAAAATCAAAAAGGCTAAAATTGGGGAAATTATTCTCCTAAGAATGTAAAACTTTGAGAGATATCCTTCTGTCTGTATGAGTCTCAATTCTGTTCATTAACATATCTCCAAAATGCTTTAAATAATGTTTAAAAATACCTAAATAATAAAAGAAATCATATAATTACTGTTAATTCTCAGCGGTTGAAACTAGGATTACAGGAAGAATTTTGAGGGCACACACGACATCACAAGCAGCAACTCTGGGATGGGATGAGGGAGAATCCAGGGAGTCAATCAAGCCAGCTCTGTGAATCTCACCTCCACCCTGGGAGACTGGTGCTAAGGGTGAGTGGGAGCCCGTGCTGAAGGACACAAAGACCTCCTTAGATTTCTGCTTCCCTGAGAGAGTGAAACAGAATGAATCCTTGGCCATTCTTCACTCTCATTCATTATATTGGGAATTATATGACAATATGTGTCATCATTCTTCAAGGTCGCTGAACAATGCACCAGTGATACTGCTAGAAATGTGTGCTTTAGGGAGAATGTGTTTTATAAGATGAATGAAGAATAAAGTGGTAAAAATTATAATCATGTGCCTTCTGAATCCAAGCATTGTAACAGTGAAAAAGGTGAAAGTAATCAAGTCAATTTTATGAATTGCATAATTGAGTCATCCATTTATCAACACAGAATTTTTCCTTTGTGCTAGGTACTGTTTTGGATCATAATAATACAGAATTTGTTTAAGCTATTTCATTAAGCAATAAAATTCTTCCTGTAATTGGCAGCTATAAGCACGTAAATGAGTAATTGTTTTACTATGTAAAAATATTACAGTAGTTTTTCAAAAGGTACTATGGGAAGCAAAAAGAAGAAAATCTAGTCATAGAATCATGCTGTCTGCAGAATCCAGGGTATAACTGTGAAAAGCCAGCATGCGAAGAGAAAATGATGCAATATCTTTTAAAAAAATTTATATAAAAACAAAACAAAATAGAAAAATGGGTAGCAACAATACAAAATTCCAAGAAAAAAAAGAAAAGAACAAAAAATACTAAGAAATCATTACTTGATAACTTACATACTGTATGATGCAATATATTAATTAAAGACTATTTAGCAGTTAAAAGCCAAATTTGAAGTACAGGACATTGGTTAAGGACAACACATTGATATTATTGATTTATAGCTGAACAATCAATGTAAATGAAATCACTCAGAGAGTATAGAGAAGGAGAAGGGCTGGAAAAAGTTTTAATAAAAGCAAATGGAGGAAGAGAAATTTGGGAACATTGCTGGAAGAATATCCAGGAAGTCTAAATTAGAACCAGGAGCCCAATTTTGAATATCTAGAAGGGAAGTTTTTTAGAAAAATTCATAATGTTTTCAAATTTTCTTATAGCATCAAGTGGAGTAATTGAAACAAAATATCAATTTAAAGAAATATTGCAAATGACTAGTTGATGACCAGACTCCAAATTTTAAAATAGAGTTTTTTTTCCTCTTCACAATATTGAGAATATTTATAACTCCAAAAAGAAATTCAGGAACTAAAATAAAAAATCAGATATTAAATTTCAAATGTGGCCTTTCCATTTTGTGTCAGCAAACATACTACCTGCTTTTTATTAGTCCAATAAAGCTGCACGATTATTTTTTTTCAAAACCTCAGGTTTGGATGAAATACACATGGTTTTCGAATTTTCAAAATCTAGTCTGTAAGGAATAGAACTGTAATAGGAATAAAGCTGATCCAATTTTTATAGAATCTATTCCTACCACCCCCAGGACACTTTTTTCCTGCCATCTTTACTAAAGTTTCCCTGGTTTTCAAAATCCCACTGGTATATTTTTGCCTTATGCAACATTAATAATCTTGTTGTAGGCTGAAATACTACTAAAGGATCAAATCACAGAGTCTAATAAAATACAGAAATGGCATTTTTGCCTGTATGGTGCATCTATTGAGTAATGAACTTAGGGAGATATACTATCAGGCAAGAAGAAGAGTTGGCACTAAGGAAGTTAAGGGCGCTGGCAGGCGGCAATGTGATTACTGGCTGGAAGAAATGTGGATGGGTTGGTCTATGTCTAATCCTTTTGTGGCTTCCTGTGTGACACACTGTAATGAAAACATCACCGCAAATTATAAGAATCGTTAAAATACGCTACCAGAAGATTTTTTTTTTGAGCGTTTGCTTTCCAAAAGCGAACAGTGCATTGCATTATCCGTAGAGAGTGCTAGCTGTCCAATGGGTTTAAACAGGAGCAGGACAATTAATATGATAAGGAAGTTAAGTCTTTTGTGATGTCCACGAATCATGGATCTAGAGCTACAGGACAATTTTTTTCATATGTTGGATGAGAAAAATCAGTTGAAAGTTGAATGGTCCTCTGGAGGAAAACAATGTTTTCTTTTGAATAGTAGCTATTTTGTTCGAGTATTGAAGATAGTTTCGTCATTTTCATATTTACCATTATTTAAGAAATTTTGTAAATGTGATATATAGCTCTTTGCTATAAAATTGTTTAAGCATTTAAGTCCTTTAGAGGTTTATGTATTAGCCATTTATTGGGGCCATGTAATGCAGCTTGAAGTTTTTTTTGAGATATTAAAAGAGCTTGACAAAATTCCTATTGAAACTACAGGGTTAGAATAGTAATAGATACACTAAGTGATGTTTAAAGGTTTTTCTCCTTTCAAGAGCTCCAGAAATACGTTCTTTTATGTTCTTGTTTTACACAGGAAGTATCAGATATAGGCATGGAGACCAATACATAGCATTACAACTCAACCCCAAAAGGCAAACTCTAGAACCTCTGTCCTTACTGCTGACCTAGGTTTTGTCCGGTCTGTATACTTTCTGATATATACTGGTCTATATACTTTCTGCCACCAAAAACTTTATCTTAATCGAGCCTTATAACAATGTAAAGCAGGTATCTGTTCCTACTTTGGAGATGACTTATATAGGGTCTCACAAAAACAATACACTACAATAGGAAGAAGTTTGAATTTTATAGTTTACCCTAATTTATTGAAACTATAACTGCTTTTAATAGTTCTCTGCAAAAAAGGGAAACATAAAATGTACCATAATGAAATCTAAGACTTTATATTGATAGGATTTTTTTTTCAGTGTCACCAAAATAATCTGAATAAATGTGATGTCCTGTGTATAACTGGGAACTAAAAACAAAACAAAATAAGAAAAACAGAACCTAAACAAGCAAACAACCAACAATACCAATAACAGCAATACCTTGAGTGTATAAGGCCGATGCCTTTCAAGACAACTATTTCTGAGTGAAATAATAATGTTTTATTATTATGATTTAGGTCTTTTCTAATCTTGATAACAGAAATTTAGCCTAAGCTAAAAACAGTACCATCTTTATACTATTTTGTTATGTTTGGTATTATTGTGTGTGAAGGAATGCTCAAATATGTCAAAGAAAAGAGACATTGTGGTAGCTACTGTTGATGACTGGTTGTCTTGTTGTGAAGTCCTGTGTTGCTTGCATTGTCCTGTTCTGATTTGCCTTGTTCTGTTCTCTTTTGTTTTAGTCTCTTTAAAATTAAAAAAAAAATGAATAAAAACAGAACTATCTTTGAAGTTTCTTCTATTTTCCTGCTTCTTAGTACAAAATGACAGATTATGAAAGCTTGATTCTGGGATTGAAAAATGAATGAATTCTAATAAAATAAAGAGAAAATATGTTTTATGATTACAATCTAGAACTTGTTAAATAACTTCTTCTTAAATTAGTTAAGTATACAAAGGTCTTCAGCTTTCCCCCCTCACATCTTAAATCTACTTTGTACCTGATTAAAAAAATAAAAAAAACAACTCTCTCAGCTCATCATGCCAGAATGCCATGGACTCATCAGAAAATACCGAATACATTCCACTTCTGAAATGAATGAAATCACCAGGTTGCCATACTGATCACAGCCTATATAACAACCATGTGGCAACTCCCAGTGTGAGCATGGTTTTCCAGGAATCTTTACACAAAAGTGTTTAAATTGTTAGCACTTAATCATGTTTTAGCTAATATACACACTGTCAAGGTTTACATGGAGAGAAATTAAGGATAAGGGAATTCTGCATTGAGGAAAGTTGAATTTGAGATTTGTCAAATTGTTCCTGCCCCATATTATTATCAGGTCAATTTAGATAAAGCTCGAAGTGATTTCTTTTTCTTTTTTGGTTTTTTGAGTCAATATCTCACCATGTAACCCAGACTGGCCTGGAATTTGAAGTGATCCTCCTACCTCTGCTTCCTAAATCATGGGATTACAGGCTTGCACTACCACGTACAGCCTTGAAGCGATTTTAATGGGCTCAAATGTAATTCCTGAGAAGGAAGAATGGAATTTTCTTCTGAGTGAAATAATGTCTTAATCTCATGATTTAGGTTCTCTTTTAATTTAGTTTCTGTTGATTTGATAACAGGAATTTAGTCTAAATTGAGAAAGAACTGGTTTACCCATGTTAATCAAACACTTAACATGTCCTGTGTTTAAATGGCTCAAATTCAGCGGTTTAAGAAAAGTATTTAAAGAAGATTTTGAGGTTTTTACTTTCCATATTCAATCCTTAGTTTTCTTTTTAAAAAAACTCCCAAACAAAATGTTTTTTAAAAAGAGCAGTTTGAGGTGCATAGCAAAATAGGTCTCAAAGTACACAGAAAGTTCTCACGCACTCCCTGCCCGCCTCTCCCAAGTCCTCTCCAGAGTGTACAGCTGCTACAACCCCTGAGCCTTCCTGACTGCATCATCATCACCTCGAGTTCACAGCTTACATTATAGTTCATTCTTGGTGCTGGACATTCCATGGCTTTGGACAAATGTATAAGAAGACATTCACTTTTGAATGTTCAAAGTCATTTTCTTGACCCCTGAATCCTGTGTCTCTCCTATCCATCTTTACATCTAGACCCTGGCAACAACTTTTCTTTCTGTATCTCCACAGTTTTGTCATGTCCAGAATGGCTTATAGTTGTAACTGTACAATGTATAGCCTAAAGTTGGCTGCTTCCAGTTAGTATTTGGTATTTGTTTCCTTTATGTATATTTGTATCCCTCTCTGTGATATTTCACTGCTTAAATGAAACACACTGTATTTATCCATTCACACACTAAAGGACTTCTTGGTTACTTCCAACTTTTTGAAACCATGAATAAAGCTGTTGCAAATAATCTGTCATTTTGTATGAACGTAAAGTTTTAGTTCTTTTGTGTAAATATAAAGGTGTGTGAATGCCAGAATTTCTTGTTAAAGTCTCTTTAGTTTTATAAGCAGCCACCAGACCGTGGTGTACAGAAAGTGGCTGTAGCATTTTGTGTCCCCATCAGCAGTGAGTGGCAGCCTCTTTTAGCTCCATCTCTGTCAGCATCCCGTGCTGTCAGTGTTGTAGATGTTTGACCCTTTTAATAAATATGGAGTCATGACCATGCCAGGCAAGGACTCTGTCACTGAGCTACATCCTCAGCCTTCCGGTTGTCCATTTTTTAATCAGATGGTTTGCTCACTTATGTTCGAGCTTTAAGGATCCCTCATAGATTTTGCACAACAGTCTTTTATATGCTGTGTCTTTTGGCATCATTTTCTTCCATTTGTGGCTTATCTTCTCATTGTCTTCATACAGCCTTTTGCAGTGCAGAAGCTGTTAACTGCAATGAAGTTCAGGTAGTCAGTTATTTCACAAATCATGCCTTTGATAGTGTAACTAAAAATCACTGCCGTAACTAAGGTAGATTATTTGTCTATGTTATTTTCTAAGAGCTTTATAGTTCTGTGTTTTGCATTTAGGTCTGTGATTCATTTTGAGTTAATTTTAGTGTAAACTAAATCTGTGTCAGATTCACTTTCTTGCCTCTGGACAGCCAGCAGTTTTAGCACCATTTGTTGAAAAGATTATCTTTTTTCCATTGTATTGCCTTTGTTCCTTTTTCAGTTGACTATATTTCATATATTTGGCTTCATTTCTGGCCATTCTATTCTATTCTATTGCCAATTTGTGGTGATTTTTAAATAGAATAAATTATTCTAGATTTATGGAAATAAGAAAGTTCTTCTTTACTTTCTTCAAAGAGCCCCAAATATTGTTATGCTATCATTTTGTAAACCCTATGCAGCACAATTGTCAGAACCAAAGTTGTCTTGACAGTGGGCGATAAAGCAAGATGAGAAGGTCTAGAATTTTGGTGTGGGAAGTTATATATTCCTTGTGTATCTTTTTTCTTTTTTTAGTTTCTCACTCCATCCTGATCTTGATTGGGACAGAAGAGAAAGTTTCTTCTTAGCTTGTACACTTAAGGTAAGTTAGAAGGTTTAAGGACTAATTGTGCTGGAAAGAATGGAGGGGTGGGGAGGGCTTCCGCTGTACAAAGGCTTGCCTGGGGCACAGAGTCCAGTGCTCTCCTTCCCCTCTCTGCAGCACCTCTTCTTTTCTTGTAGCTTTTCCCATACTGTTTAGCTGAAAACTTATTTGAAAATGTATTTAGTGTAAATGTGGTAGTTCATTCTTATATTTAAGAACTTATGAAGCTTCTTTTTAAAAATGCAAGGTTATTTTTGTTCTTACCACTAGAAAGTAGCCATTCTATAGGTCTGTCTAGATCCTAGCAATCCACATTTTGAACAATCTTATGATGCAGATATTCAGTAGACAACGCTCTGAGAAACACTGGCATAGAGGTCGTTTAGTACTAATATATCAAATACTAAAGGTTAGAAATAAGCAAAACATAAGCAGTGTAGCATATGATAAATATAACTTAAAATTCAAGACCTTGCTAGGGAAAATGCACATAATTAAATAGTAGTAATGCTTCTGAGAGATAACTACTTTGTAAGATTCTCCACCAGGAACCTGGACATATAAAAATGGAAATATTCATATAAGCAACTAAGAGATAAGGAAGATTGTATCTAGGTTCATGAGAAGGTGGTGAAAGTGTCCCAGCTATTCCCTACTAGGTATCTTCCTTAAAGAATTAAAGGTATCATCCCACAGTGATATATGCATACTCATGTTTACAGCAGGACAATTTATAATAGCTAAATCTTGTAAATAATCTATCAGCCATCAATAAGTGGACAGATAAAGAAAATGTAATATTTATTTAGAATGGAGCCCTACTGTGCCATAAAGAAAGATAAACTTGAGTCATTTGTAGGAAAAATAGATGCACCTTGAGACCATAATCTTAACTGAAGTAAATCAGGTACATGGTTTTTAGTATCACATTGTTTCTTGTGTGAAAAACTCAAAGAGTAAATAAGTAGCATAATGGAGGATAAATGTTAGGCAGCAGGAAGAATTTATTCAAATGGGAAGAAGGGTAAGGGACAGGGGGAAGAGAAGAAAAGGAAAAGGGAGAAAATGGAAACTAAGCTCTTGTAAAGGGGGAGGGGAAGTGAGTTAGCAGGGGGATGAGGGGGATGGGGACAAGGAAGAATTAATATATGTACAGGTACAAATTCACTATAATGAATGTGATCCGTATGTATGACAAATATGTACTAATACAAAAATAAAGTGACAATGTAGGTATTGACATGATGTGAGCATTGGTTTTCATACTCAAAACTGCTTAATCCCTAGATTTGTATTTTCTTTAGCACACATGCTTTGTAGCCTTAAAATGGAAATTTACTTTATAAGGAATTTATTTCCATGTTCTGGTAGTTTCTAGAAAATACTATGCTAAGGTCCAAATTGATAGAACACAAAGGTGGTGTTCATTTCAACACTCCAAAGGTTCATTTCGTGGTTGCTAAATGTTTCTATCATTTAATTTATTTTTCTGTTTATCTTTATTAAAATTCCACATAAGATATCTAGAATATGCCTGCTTGCTTGTGATCTGGGTCAAGTTAGTGAATGTGTTTTTTGAGTCTAAGAAAGAATCTGGTTCTTTACCAAGATAGAACTTACAAGAAGCCTTTTTCATTTAACAGCACACTGCCCTTTCTTTGAAAATTTATTTGAAAACTATTTTTAAAAGCTGGTAACTTCAAACCTTTTATTTGTCAAGTTGAATGGAAGTGAATATTTTCTATTTAAAAAATTTAAGATCTTTAGTGTTTTTTTAAAAATGTAAAAAAATCCCTACACCCATTATAAGATATATAATTAAACCTATTTTGGTAATAGCTAATTTAATTTTATTATTAACTTTTCAAGAATGATGTGAACAAAGCCTTCTTATGATTTGTTCCTGGAAAGTAAATGTCAGCTGTCAAATTTATCAGTACTGAGCTCTTTTTTCATGGTGAAATCCAACACAAGTAGCCCCTCCCTCCTCTCATGTCCTAATGTGTTCTGAATGTAATAGCTTGATTTATTCCTTTAACAACTATTTACTAGATCCTACCTCGGGCAGGGCATTGTTCTAGGCACTTAATGCAAATGAAGCCATTCTAGATTCTCTCATTCAGTTCTAACAATTTTTTCTATTGAAAACTTTTACAAGAGTGAATCATTCATACAGTTACAAAAATTACACAATGTGCTATTGTAGGATGGGGAAAATAAAAGTCTTTCCTCATTTCACCTTCTGTATTCAATTCCTTAGAGTTAACTATTTTTCATTTATTCAAAGGTAGACATCTATGTTGGACAATTTTTAAAGCAGTACAAGCAGACAAATGCATATATAGAAACATTTACATAAACTACAATCAAAGGGAACAATAATAAAAGTGCTGGTTAGCAATTTGCTAATAAGTTAAAGAAGGTATAATTAAAGAGAAAACATTTTTTCCACTGTCCTAAATCTAGGAGCTAGAATGTATAATTATTGGTTGCTATATTCTACATTTGAAATTAATTTTGATTTTGTTTTTTTAAGTTCACATCTACCCATAAACTGTCCTATGTATATGCATTACGTGAGTGACACAAATAATGCTGTATGTTCACACCTGTATGCCATCAATAATTCAGATGCTAACAATGGAGTTTAGTGGCAATAATTGGTATTTAAAAAATTACTATGTTTAATCTTTACATGCTGATCAGCCAAACTTGGAAAGTATACATTGATATTTCTATGTGACTTTGTTTCATGTGTAGTTTTGTCATAATTTAGCTATCAAATTTTATATATTCTCATTAGGAATCTTTGCTGTTTTTCAAGAAACACTTATTGTGATATCATTTATTTGATAAACAGAAAAGGAATTGGTAGAAAATACCTTATATTTCTTGGCAAGCCCACTTATGACTATTTTTCATTTTGCTCATTATTGAATGCACTATGTGTACTCTACAAGATACTATTTCAGTTACTATTCACTGAGATTTAAGTGTATGAAACAATTCAATGCCTTGCATCAAAAAGTCCAGTAGTATTTTGATATGTTCCTGAGTAATTGATTTTATAAGTTGGGCAATTTCTTATTTTTTTTTATTTTAAAAGGATAAAGCCAAGGATAGTAAAACAGAATTAAACCAATCAAAACAAACCAATGTAAGTGATACAGGACTTCAAAACATTACAAAATCAACAATAGTTACTATAATGCCTTTTGTAGTCTTCAAAATAGCTGCAGATATCTTCAGACATAGTAAAAATCAAACAGAACAGAGTAGAATAGAAATATAAAAACAAAACAATGGATGCGATGAAGGACTTCAAAACAAGCCGATAGTAAATTCAAAATTGCTACCATAATATATCTTGCTATCTTTGAAATAGCTGCTCATGCCATCATATTTAACATAATCAAATAAAACACAAGAGAATAAAACCAAACCCAACAAAACAATGAAAATGATATAGGACTTCAAATAAGACAACAAGGAATCAACAATGGCTACCACTCTCTGAAGGAGATCCCTCCTAGATGCCACACTGTGTACCGCTATCCTCTAAACCAGTGATCAGACCACTGGCCCTAGACCTGCAAGGTTAGTGAAACACCAAAGCACCACAGCCATCCAATTACATCTCACCTCGATAGCTATCATCACAGTCTGTGTTTCTCTGGATCAACCAGTTGCTTATGGGGGTGGTGGGTCGGGGTTGGGGGTGTACTTCTTGTCTGCCAGCCCACGCTGGAAGGGACTGGGGACAATCCCCTAAATTTCAGTGACTAAATAAAATAGAAGTTAATTCTTACTCTTGGAAAAGTCTAATACAGTTACGTATTTCTGATCAGTAGCCAGATGCCTTCCATACAGTGATTTAGGGATCTAAGCTTCTGTATGTATTTGTAATTCTTTATCTGGCCCATAATGTGCAAATCTTCAGTAAAATTTTGCAACTGATTAATAGCTTCTAGGGGAATATCAGACTAGCAATATGCCTGAAATTTTAGGGAGTGACCCTTAATCTGAAAGAAAAAAGTATGTGTATAGGTTAAAGGTAGTGGTTATGGCAATGAGAAAAAAGAAAAAATAAAGAAACACAGGCCATGTATTAAAATGAACTGTGGGCATCTCATGAAAGAAATCTCCTAGGGCTCCTCTCCTCTTTGTCCTCATCTTTTCCCTCCTTTCTCTTTTCCTCCTTCTCCTGCTATTCCTCCTCCTCCTCCTCTTCATTCATCTTCTCCATAAAATAAATTAATACTGTGAAAGGACTCATGAAGCTGGAGTAAATAAAGTTGCAACTGGAAGTGGTGGTTCCATCTGTAACCCCAGCTCTCTAGGAGTTTGAGGCTGGAGGGTCTCAAGTTCAAGCCCAGTCTGGGTAGTTTAGCAACTTATCAAAAACTTATCTCAGAAGTAAAAAGAAAACGTAAAATGGCTGGAGTTTTAACTCACTGAACAGGCGCTGGATTTAGTTCTCATTATTGCAAAAAGCAAAAACAAAAACATAAACAAGAAAGACTTGTGTTGCTCAAGATTTAAAACAAATCTTGGGACTCTCTCTTTTCAGTGGAAGTGACACAGTCTAGTAATCTGTGTGTCACCCAGGGAGTTTATTCTAATCATTACTTCAGGTGCAGCTAAGGAAGATGCCAAGAAAGAAAAACGATCTCTTAGAAGATGGAACCAGAAGGAGCTTCTTAAAGTGTGATACTGGAGCTTAATAAAAGAAACCCCTACACCGTTTCTAAGAAAGCTCATAATTTCTGCCCAGTGAGATTTCAGAATTGCTACAATCCACCGGGGTCTATGTGTTTCTCAGCCACGTGGTTTCCAATAGGAATTTTACTGTTATTGCTGCTCTGTCACTGCATACTGAGTGAATGTAGGACAGATGGATTCACATTTGAAAGTGATTTAGACAATTCACCGTCTCTCACAGATAATGTGCTTTGATGAGGACGATGTTAGGATGGGTCTTTGCCTTCTCCCTTGAGGAATGGAAACCATATGTAGAAAGAAAGGACCAAAGAAAAAAGGTGGAATGTTTGGTAACCAGAAGGGCAAACTGTAGCCTACTGATGGTCACCCAGTGTTCTGTTTGCCTACCTTTCCTAACGCGAGTCTTTGTTGTGTGGAGCAGAGTCCCTTGCCAATTCTAGCTGGGCGTGCAGCCTAAGGAGAAAGACATGAAATTGGAAGAAAAGGAAAAAATGGACAATTTGAGCTTGTCTAAGAGAAGTTTTGCTTATTTAAAAATTTATCTGTTCAACTATAGCAGAGAAAGAGATATTGTGATAGCGACTGTTAATGTCTGCTTGTCTTAATGTAAAGTACTGTGTTGCCTATGTTGTCCTGTTCTGATCTGCTCTCTTCTGCCCTCTTTTGTTTTATTCTCTTTAAAACAAAAAAAAAATTATCTTGTAATGATACAGAATTTATCATCCATATAGATAGAAAAATGGTGAGTGATATATATTGAACATTTACATATGCCAGCCACTGTATCAACTCACAATAGCTCACAATTAGCTCTCACAGTAGCTCTGAGCTGGTACTATTATCATTCCTATTTCATATATGAGAAAACCAACCAAGAGTGAAGTTAAGCAGCTTTTAAGCAGCATATAGCTAGTAAGTGGCAAAGTGATAAAAGTGACCTCAAGCAGATTTATAAACAGTGGAGAGAAGGAGAAGGTAAATTCAGGAAAGGTTCAAGAGCTAAGGTTAGATGACCAGGAGGCTCTGTTTTATAATAATTGGTATATTTGCTGGAAGAAATAAGTAAAGGGCAAGAGACACTGGAGACTGGCTATTTTCAGTCCTGCTTTATGAATGTCTACTTACATTACAGTTATTTGAGGGACGAGTTTAAGATAAAATTTTACTTAAATCTATGGTTTTCTTTTTCTTTTTTTCATATTTTGATCATTAACTTATGTGAAATATCTTTAGCTGAAATGCATGATAGATACCTGATAAATGAAATTTCAAAATCCAAATACTAGTATAATGTTACATACAATTAGAATAGGATTTTAAATTCTACTTAAACATCACTTTATAAGTGATTTTTTTGTAAAAATTTTTAAGCAAAAAAGGAACAAAATATAGTTGTTTATACTCAGTCTTGGCATCTGGTAAGGTCTTTTTCTATAAGTTGAGTTTAATTTATTCATTTTAAAATTGATTTTTCTCAGTGCTACCAAACTATAAATGCTATCGCAAATAATGAGATGTTAATTTTGCTATATTGTGTTATAAAAACCATAAATTTTAAATTTAAGATTAAAAAGACACATAAAAGAAAAACAAAAAGCAATACAGACAGACAAACAATAACAAGAAACCAAATACAATAACAATATAGTTTTACAAAACAAAACAATAGGTATTTGACAATGGTTGTAATATTGCATATTGTTACTTCAAGAGGGTTGCTTGGATTAACACATGTAGACATATAAAATTGATCTAAATATATGAGTATTAGTTGTTCTTTTCCAGTAACTAACACACATAGTAGTATACTCATTTTAGCTATCATATATATATATGTATATATATATGTATACATATATGATATATATATACATACACACAAATTTATGTCTTTTTTCTTTTCTCTTCCTTCTTTCTTCCTTTCCCTTATTCTTTACTTTTCCTCTTTGTATAGTTACTTACCCTTACACAGTATGTATTGTAGATTTTGGAACAAATATATTTTTCAGTTTCTTATATTAGGGGGACAATATTATATTTACACATGTGAGTTTGACTTATTTTACTTATGAGTATGGTCTCAAGTCATGCCCATTTACTTATAAAAGTCTCAGCGAAATCTTTCTTTAAAGCTTAGTAGTACTCCACTGTATAAAAATACCACATCTTTTTTATCTATTCCTTGATTGATGGGCACTTGGGCTGTTTTCAAGATTTGGCTATTACAAATTGTGCTGCTATAAAGATGGGTGCACATATATCACCATGACATGATGTTTTCAATTTTTCTGGGAAAATGCCCAGGAGTGGGATAGCTGGGTCAAATTGAATCTCTAATCCTAGCTTTTTGAGGAATCTCCACACAGATTTCCACAACGGTTGCAAAAGTCTACACTCCCACCAACAGTGGAGTTCCTTTTCCTCAGAGCCCCTCTACCATTTGTTGTTGGTTGATGTCTTGATCTTGGCCATTCTTTCTGGGGTGAGATGAAATCTCAGTGTAGTTTTAATTTGAATTTCCCAAATGACCATTGATGTTTAACATTTTTTCATAAATTTATTTGCTGTTTGTATTTCTTCATCTGAGAACTGTGTATCCATCTCAGGTGCCCATTTTGGATTAGGTCTTTGAATTTTGGGGGCCCTATTTTTTTTTAAATTCTTGATAAGTTCCAGATAGAAGTGCTTTGTCTGAAGGACAGTTGGCTAAAATATTTTCACAATCCATGGATTTTCTTTTCACTCTGTTGGAGATTTCCTTTGACATACAAAAACATTTTAATAAGATGAGATCCCAGTTGTTGATTCTGGGGAGTACTTCCTGTGCAGTTTGATTTTTGTTCATGAATTCTCTGTCTACTTCTATGCCATCAAGATTTCTACCTACTTTGTCTTCCAGAAGATTTAGTGTTTCTGTTTTAATATTTAGATCATTTGACTTTAGTTTAGTGCATGGTGATAGACATGGATCTAGTTTCAGTTTTTGGCATAGAAGAGCCAGTTTTTCCAGAACCACTTACTAAACAGCCTATCTTTTTTCCAGTGTACATATTTAGACCATTTGTCAAAGATGAGGTATCTGAGTGTGTTTGTAGTTGTGGCTGTATCTTCTAATCTACTGCATTGATATTCAAGTCTGTTTTATTCCAAAACCATGCTGATTTTTTCACAGTAGCTTTGTAATATAATTTCAGGTTGGAGATTGTGATGCCTTCTGTGTTAGTTTTGTTGCCCAGAATTTCCTTTGCTATTCTAGATCTCTTCTGGTTCCAGATGAATTTCAGGCATGGTTTCTGTAGATCCGTAAAGTATACAAATGGTATTTTGATTGGAATTGCACTGAACCTGTATAACAATTTTGGGAGAATGGCCATTTTCACAATATTTGATTTTACTATCCATGAACAGGGAATATCTTTCCATTTTATGAAATCCTATTTGATTTGCTTTATCACCATAAGGTAAATCTCACTGTATAGATCTTTTACCTCCTTTATTACATTGATTCCTACCATATCATTTTTTTGAATGCTATAGTAGAGGGTGTGGTTTGCCCTTATTTCTTTATCAGTGAGTTTGTTGTTTTTGTACAGGAATGTTATTGATTTTTGAATGTTGACCTTGTATCCAGCTACATTGCTGAATCTGATTGTTATGTCTAGGATACTTTAAATGGAGTTTTGGGGCTCTTCTATGTAGAGTATCATATCATCTGCAAATAATGATAATTAACTTCTTCTTTTCCTATCCTTATTCCTTTTATTTCTCTTTCTTGTTTAATTTCTCTGACTAATGTTTCCAGAACTATATTGAATAAGAGTGGTGATAATGGACATCCTTGTCTTGTTCCTGATTTTAGATCGAAAGTTTTTAGTTTTTGTTCATTTAGTAAGATTTTGGCTTTGGTTTATCATATATGGCTTTTATCAGATTGAAGTAGAGGGTCTTTATCATGAGTGGGTGTTGTTCAAAAGCTTTTTCTGCATTTATTGAGATGACCATGTGGTTCTTATCCTTGGCTCTGATACGATGATTTGCATATGTTGAACCATCTCTGTATTCCAGAGATGAGTCCCACTTGATCATGGTGTATAATATTCCTGGTGAGTTGTTACATTCTATTTGCCAGTATTTTATTTAGAATTTTTGCATTTATGTTCATTAGAGTGATGGGCCAGTAATTTTCTTTTTTGGTTGGGTTTTTTTCTGGTTTTGGTATTATGGTAATGCTGGCATGAATGAGTTAGGGAGAATTGCTTAACTTTCAATTTCTTTGAAGAGTTTGAGGACTGTTGGCATTAAGTTTTCCTTGAATTTCTTGTAGAATTCTGCTGTGAATCCATCAGGACCTGGGCTTTTCTTTGTTGGTAGGTTTTTAATTACATTTTCAATTTAATTAACTGAAATTGAGTTATTCTGCAGTTTTACATCTTCTTGATTCAGCTTTGGTAATTCATGTTTCTAGGAATCAGTCCATTTCTTCTGTGTTATTTTTTTATAATTTTATTTAAAGAGAAAAAAACAAAACAAAATAAAACAGAATAAAGGGTAGTGACAATACAGTATTCCAAGGAAAAAAGGAAAAGTACAACAACAATAAAACCTAAGAAATTATTACTTGACAAATTACATACTGACTTCTTGGAAATAATTGTTCAGATTACAAGGTTAAAATATGTAAAGTAGACATTCAAACAGTGAGACTGTTAACAGTTCTGCTCCACAATCTGACAAAAACAGCAATATGGTCATCCATCTTACCCACTCAAATATACATGCAATTATATCAAAAGGGTAAAATTAAACACAACAAAACAGAGCAAAG
>PVJX010029137.1:0-23207 GCA_004027295.1 Dolichotis patagonum
GAGCGTGGCCACGCCTGCCGGGTCGAGCCAGGAGGAGGGGTGCTGTGGGGCCCTCACAGGGCCCTCGGCAAAGCCACGGAGCGGCAGTGTTTGAACTTTTACACTGACCACGCCTCAGAGCGTCGGTGCGGGGCGATGGCTGTCACTGCACCCTTGTGGCGGGCCGAGCCTTCCTCTGCTGGAAGAGGCTGGCACTTTGGGGCTGGGTCTGCACTCGGGAGCCGCCCCAGCAGGGGCCCAGGGACCCACGGGAGGCGCAGGTGGCCGTGAAAGGCAGTTAATACGCAAGCTTCCTCTCAGCGAAGCGGGTTAGAAACCACGCGTGCTCCGGGCTGCGGGCCCAGAGGGAAGACGACCGGCCCTGGGCGCGCGCACTTGCTCCGGGTGGCTCAGCTAGAGTCTGCCATCACCCGTGCTGCAAGCCCGAAGCCCAATTCACTCCGTTTTGGTTTAGGATAAGGCGGTTTTCTTTTATTATCATCATCATTTCTTTTTCTTGGAAGTAGGAAAGAAAAAGTGGAAGCTTAAAATCAAGACTAATCAAGACACTGGGACCGTGGAGGCTTCTGGGAGCAGAACTGAGCCGGGTCCGAGGCACGCACGGAGGCAGAACCGCCGAGCCGAGTCGGAAGAGCAGGTTCCCGGTGGCCAAGTCCCGATGCCACCAGCCTTCACTTCCAGCGATGCCTGACCAGGGAGGACTCATCGTTGACGACCTCGGGGTCGCGGGGCGCGTGGCGGCACCGGCAGGGCAGCAGCAGCAGCACGATGAGGGCCAGCAGGATGAGTCCGCAGGAGCTCATGAGCGCGTAGGACACCACCCACAGCACCGGCTCGCTCAGCGGCGGGGAGGGCACGCAGCTGCTGGCCATGCCGTCGGTGGAGAAGGGCCCGGACACCTCGGACACCGGGACGCCTGCGGCCTCTGCAGAGACAAAGTGGGGGCCACAGCTGTGAGACGGGCAGGGCCCCTCAGCCTGATGCTGCCCTGGGGTCCCAGGACCATGACAGCCCAGGCAGGGCGGCGGACAGCGAGTGCCGGGCTGTGGGGCGCCGGGCCCCAGGTGGTGTGGGGATTCCTGACAGCCTGGGGTGGCGGGGGGAAGCGGCCGCCCGGCTGCTTGCTTGTGGGGGACAGGTGGGGAGGACCGGGAAAGAGGGACGATCCCTTGCTGCCCCTCGGGCGTTGCCAGCAGCAGGCGCCCCTTGCAAAACCAACCTGAGCGCAGCCTCCACTGCGATCCTGCCGTCCCCCCAGCTTCCTGCTTGTGTGGGGGAGCCGGAGCCCAGGGCCTTGGCACTGAGCTGCACCCCGTCTTCACCCCTGCTTCTGAGACAAGTTTCTCGCCTATGTTGTTCAGTTGTCTGAGCTGGGTTTGAAGTTGAAATCCTCCTGCCTCAGCCTCCGAGTGCTGGATCCACACACTCTTAATAGAGGCTCTCAGGACACCAGACAGAGCGGCTCCAGAAACCCTCCCTGGGCGGCTTTTGTCCTATGTCACACCCTCTGGGGCTGCAGGGCTCCAGACCTGAGCGGTCAATGTGTACAACATTTAATCCTGAGAGGGAAACCTAGACGGCATCACCTGGCAGCTTCTGTTAAGGAATCTGGAAGAGGACGGGGAGGAGAGACGGTTTCTTAAAGCAGGTTTGGGGATCCGTAGATTTCAGGACCCACATCAGGCTTTATCAGCCCTCCGCAGAGCACAGCCGCTTGGGCTTCAGTGGGAAGAGAAAGAAGTGGGCCCCATCGTTCAGTGTCCGCCACGGACCGCAGGAACGGCCGCCTGGGCGTGGGGGCGGCAGCGCCCAGCAGTAATCTTTCTCTGCACAGAATCATCGGAATCCTGAGTCCCGTCAAATGTGAACTTTTTAAAAGAAAACGTCAAAAGACAAATGGAGACGTGGCCTTAAAAGAATGGTTTTAAAGTGTGCGGGACGTGGCTGGCGTGGTGGTGGCCACCTGCAATAGTGGCATTCTGAGAGGCCGAGGCAGGAGGACTGCAAGTTCAAACAGCCTGGGCAACCTAGCGAGAACCTAGGGATACGCAAAGGCCCTGGGCTTAACCCCAGTACCAGGCAAAGCAGGGCCCTGCTTAGATAGACGGCGGATGCCCGAAGCAGAGGCGTCACAGAACCCTGGGCCAAGCCCGCCTGCCGCCGCCTACTAAAGTCTCCTGGGGACACCCGTGCTTGGCCCTGTGGTCTTTGTTTGTGACGCTGTGGTCTTTGTTTGTGGTCTTGATTTGTGATCTTTGTTCTGTTTAAATCTTCTTTATAAATGCAGATGTTTGCCAGCAAAATGCTGAAGAGGGAATGGGCTCCGTGGAGAGGCACACGACGCCCCAGTGCCCAGCAGCACGGAGACCTCAAGAACCACTTCTGCTCCAGGCAGGACGGACTCGGAGGGTCTGCATCCACTCTCCCGGAGAACCCCAGACCCAACACACGAAAAGGGATGGGAACAGGTGAGGAGCAGCCTGGAGGGACAGCCGTGGCCCTAGAGCTTGCAGAGCAGTCACACGGAGATAGCTGTGCCCAGAGACACCACGTGCCTTGGTCCCCGCTCTCTGGCTGTGTAGCTGGCCTCCCACTGGCCCCATAACCCCAGGTGCAACCAAGCACACACTGAAGATGCTCGGGAAGAACGCAGTGTGTCCTCAACAGCCAGGAAAGCGTAACGGTCCCTTCCGCAGCATCTGTGATGCTTCAGGTACTCTAAGCAAAGTAGAAATAATCTGAAGGGCAGGAAAGCTGTGCATAGGTTCCATGCAAATACTACCACGCCGTGTTCTGTAAGGGGCTGAGCATCCTTGGGTTCTGGTATCTGCTGGGCTCCAGGGACCCCCCCCCCCAGTACAGCTTTCACAACAATTCTGGCCATGACAGCAGTACCACAATGCTGAAAGCCAGGGCAAGGATTCCCTGGAACAGGGATGGAGCTGATGCAGGGCTGGGAAGGGCATGCCCCCAGCTGGCTGCTCTGTTCCCCGAGCGAAAGGCAAAAACAGTAGATATATACAGGCTCCCCTCAGAGGGCTTTCCTCTGTGATGGGGAGAATTATAAGACGCCGGCCTGCTGCTCCTGGAGAAAGCTTATGATCAAAATAAAAAAGCACAAACCTTTTCTAAGTAGCTTAATTGCAACCAAGAATGAATATCTAGAATATTAAAAAATATTCAGCAATCAGCAAGGGAAAAGTCACAGTGTTTGGCATCTGATAAAGAGTCGCCAAATGTCTCAGCACTCAGGCTGCTGTGGTGACGAGATAGAGTGGCCTGGGAGCTTCCCGGCAGCTGGCGCCATGTCACACAGTCCTCGTGGCCAGGGAGGCCAGGACCAAGGCCCTGGCTAATCTGTGTCTGGCGAGGGCTTCCTGCTTCCCAGACAGCTGGTTTCCTGCTGTGTCCCCCAGGATGGGAGCTCGGGGGACTTCTCTGGGGTCTCCCTCGTAAGGAGCTAATCTCACTCCCAAATGAGATGGTGACGACCAACCTGGTCACAGTGAGAAACTCCTAGGGAACCAGTCCAGGGCACAGGTAGGTGGGTGAGTTGGTGAGGGTGTCTCCAGCCACAACTGCAGACAGAGGGGGAGACCTGCCTGCCCTGAACGTGGGTGGTACATTCTGATGGGGTGGCAGCAGGATGGGACACAAGAGGAAGACCGTCAGTGTAGGTGCACTTCCTCTGCCACCTTTCCCAAAGCCTCCCTCCCGCTGTCCCCCGCCATGCCTTCCCTCATGATTTCTCCGCCTCCTTTCAGGCCTAAAAGCAATGGAGTCAGCTGTCCATGGACTGAACCCTCTGATCCCACGAACCAAAACAAATCTTCAAAGTGATCCTTCTCGGATTTTGTTGCAGCACCAGAAAGCTGACTGACACAGCCCTATCACCAAATCCCATCTCCATAGGTATTAGATTTCAACCTACGAATTTTGTAGGGTCAGAATCATTCAGTCTACATCACTGAGCTGCAAAGAAGCAGGAAAGCACAATGTATAATTCCCACAAAGAAGCAGGGAAATACAATTCATAAGGGGAAAAATCAATCCATTAAAATGTAACAGGAAGTGACAGAGCGATAGTGTTAGCAGACAGGATATTGGAGCTGTTACCATCCCTGTGTTCTACTCAGGTGGATGGAGGAAATATTGAAGATGTTAGAGCCATAGAGGATATTAAAAGACCTAAATCAAACCTCTGGTTGCAACACAGAAGATGCAAAACACACTGGTGGTATTAATAGCACAGTATTCATTGTGGAAAAAGACTAATCATCTTAAAGACAGCACAGTGGGGACCATGCAAAATGAAATAGAGAAAACTGAAAACTAAACAGAACACTGGTACATGGGGACAATTTTAAGCTGATACATCATGTCATCCAAGGACTCAAAGGAGAGGAAGAGGTGGGAGAAAACATATTTGAAGACATAATAACCATATGTTTCCAAATTTGATGGAAACTACAAATGTATAGATCCAAGAGTTTCAAAGAACCCCAAGATTAAGAAATATTGAATGAAATACTCCAGTGAACTGCTGAAGATCAGTAGTAAGTAGAAAACTTTAGAAGCTGAAAGAGAAAAGAAAAACTAATATTGCAAAGGAATACGAGTTTGCATCACAGAGGATTTCATGTTAGAAACTACACAAGCTAGAAGATAACAGTGACATCTTTGAAAGAAGTGGGTGGAAAAAACCTACCAACCTAGGAATCAGTACCTAGCAAAGTTATCTTCTAAAAACGAAGACAAAGGCAGCTGAGAGTTCGTTTCAAACGGACCTGCAGGCTAAGAAAGTCCTTTGAGCAATGACGATACCCAAAGAACCTGGTTCTGCAGAAAGGAACGATGACGTGGAAACGTAACTGTTCAGCCAGCTGTGAGACCTTTATTTTAATTTCATGCATGTAAACAGATAACTGAGCAATTAAAACAGAAACAAAGACAAGGTATTGGGTAGTAAATAACGTATGCAAGACAATAATGGCACAAAGCAGGAAAGGGAAAATAGAAGCGCACCATTGTAAGGTACTTAAGACTGTAGAAATGTAATAATGAGCCTCCACTCACGAACTTGAGTCTATGATTCTTACTGCAAGCCGAGTTAGATGAGAACCTAATCAAATTCAACGGTTACAATCAGTGACATTACAGAAAAATCTGATTTAGTTCTTGGTCAGCTCAGTTATTATAAACCCTCAAGCAACTACTACAAGAGTTATAACTAGCAAAGTCCTGAGTTTGATCCCCAGCACCAAAAAAAAAAAACACCCTAGTCAAAGGGAGAGTGAGGGAGGAGAGAGACAGAGACAGAATGAGACACAGAGAGACACTGTAGATAGATAAATATGGAAAAAAGAAGAACTCAATTCACGTTGGTGAAAGAAAAGAGTGAGTGGGGAACACAACAAGGCAACAAGAAAATAAGAACAGGCTGAACATCCCTCATCAGAAAACCTTCAGATCTGTAATCTTGCAAAGTCCAACTCAATGGCCACGTGGCAAATTCCACAGGTGATCTCATCTGACGGGTGACAGTCAAAACGTGGGTGCACAGAAAACACGGAAACTGACCCAGGCAGCGTGAGTAGGTGTATACAAATCACAAGTGAGTTTCACTTTAGATTTGGGTCCCACACTAAGATAGTCCATTATGTGTACAAAGATATTCCAAAACCTGAAACACCCCAAAACCCCAAATAGTTCTGATTCCAAAAATTTGAGACAAAGGGATGCTGCAGTAAGAAGACTGACGTAAACAGAACCGCATCACCAGCACGTTGAATATATGCAGTCTGAAAGAGGGGCTGGCAAGCTTTTCTAAAATGAGCCAGATAATAATCATGTTAGGCTTTTTGTGTTATGTACTTATTTCATTTCCCTCCGACTCTACAAATATAAAAACTGTTCTCAGTTCACAGGTCATATAAATACAAGCTCCATGCCAGATTAGGCCTCTAGGCTGTTGTCTGCCAATCTCCGGCCTAAACGCCCTAATTAAAAAGCAGAGATCGTCAAATTAGATAAAAAAGACCCAACTTCACACTGCCTCCAGGAAACTCAACCCCAGTGTAGACTCAAGTATGTTAAAGGGTGGAAGAGGGTTACATACCGTAAGCGCCAGCACCTGCACCCTAGGAAGGACGGGTATATTTTGGCCCCTAGTTTCAGCCCAGGGTCAGCCGGCTCCAAGGCTGAAAGGGCACACGTGAGGAGCACTGTGATGAGAGCTGACCAACCCAAGGCAGCCAGAAAGCGGAGAGAGGAGGGCGGTGCCGGGGAGGCACCCTAAGTCTCAACCCCGGCCAAACCTCCAACCAGGCTCCACCTCCTGACAGACGAAGCCACGGATGAATTCAGTTCTTGGAGATCCAATCACCTTCCAAACACATGAGACATCTGAGGGCATTTCCAATCAGAACCACACCAACACAACGAAAGAAGACCTGATTCATAAATAGGACACAAGAACGCTAGAACATCTCTATACCTAACAGCGGTTCCAAAATGCATGAAACAAGAATGATGAAACCAAAAAGACATGGGTAAATCCACAAATACTGTCAGACAGGGCCACACCCCTTTCTCAATAACAGAGCAAGAAGACGGTGAGTTCGATACGGAACACTACCCTCAGCTACGCTCACTGGCTCTGCCTGTCCAGCCACCCAGTGGAGCACACCTGTTCTCAGGAGCACACGGAGCATTTCCCACGACCATTTCCTGGGTCCTAAAACAAACCTAAAGAACGTGAAAGATCTAACTCATAGGAACTACACTCTCAAACCAGTGTAAACTTCAGCAACAGAAGGGGTCTGTAACAGAAAGCTCTCAGGAAATCTCTTAAATATTTGGAACCTAAAGGACACATCTCTAAAACTATAAGACCTCCAGAAGAAAACACAGGAGGAAATCTGTAGCTCCCTGGACAGGAGAAAACATTTCACAGCCAGAGAGTAAAAAAAGACCAAAAAATATTTTGACTTCATCAAAGTGACAAATTTCTCTTTCAAAGACAAGACAAGGGACTGAGAAGAGCATGAGAAAATCCTTGCAAGCCACATTTCCAGCATGGGACTGTCCCCTCTGTCCCCAAAGAACACCGAAAACTCAGTGATCTCATAAATGCAAAAGTAAAGAGCCCAGTATGAAAACCCACAAAAAAATCTGATAAGATACTTCACCAAAAAAAGGTGTATGATTGTAAATAAGCGCATGAAAACATGTTCACGATTGTTAGTCATTAGGGAAATGCCAGTGAAAGCCCCAGTAAGATACTGCGGACTACTCGTTAAAGTAGGAGAACTAACTGCATGGAATGTGGAGTACCTGGCGGGGGACAGTGAAACGGGACGGCCACGCACTGCACAACAGCTTGGCAGATTCTTAGGACGCGAAGCCACCTCCCGTCCTTTGACCAGCCGTCCCCGCCTGGTACTGATCCAGGAGAAACAGAAATACACAGCCGAGGCTTTTCCAAGCAGGACAGATGGTCCCTGATTTACAAGGATTCAATGCATGGTTTTCCCGACAGGCCGCCTCAGTGCCGGATTACAGGCACCCTGGACCCTTGCCGCTGTGTACCTCATTGCTATGCGGGTGTTCGGCTCCTTTCCCTGAAGCGGAGTAGGGTATTTGCAACTCCCAGTGCGTCTGTCAGGATGTACGAGGGCTGAGAAGTATCGGTGAAGCTCACCGCAGCTTTACTCACAACAGTGAAAAGAAAAAAGTCCCGCTTCTACTAGGAGACAACCCGAAAGTTCGCCAGCAGGCGGCAGGAAGTAAACAAACCGTACCACACCCGCAGAATGAAGCCTTGCTCGGTACTAAAAACGAGGGCACTACTGAGGCTTTGAACGAGATGGGTCTCAAAATAACTGTGCTGAGCGAAAGGAGCCAGACGAGAAGAAATACACACTGAGATCCCGGTACATAAACTCCCAGCAAGGGGCAGGTGGTCAGGAAGCAGGGAGGACCCCTGAAGGGTGCTGGCCGCCATGCTTCTGGGGACAGTGTCAAGGCTGCAGGCATCTGGAAAAACGGATCAGGTGGCGCCTTTCCAGCAGGAGCTGCTGGCTTTCTACCAAGCCGCTCTCGACAGGCAGCTTAAAAAAGTCCAAGGGATATAAGGTGGTCAAAAATAGATCTGCCATATGACGCAGTGCGCCTGCTTCTGAATACACATCCAAAGGAGGAGAAACCAGCACGGCGAGGAGACCCCGCGGGCCCTGTGCATCGCTGCTCTGTTCACGCAGAAGCTGAGACGGGAATCGGCCCAGGTGCCAGCCCCAGGTGGGCGGGTGAAGGAAACGGGATCACATATGCCATGGAGTATTATTCAGCCATTAAGAAATAAGCAAGCCGAGCATTTGCTGCAGAAAGCTTGGAACTGGAGGAAGCCGCGTTAAGTGAAATGAGCCAGACACAAAGATGAGGCCCACATGTTCCCTCTCAGATGGAGAAGCTAAAAAAAGTCCTCCTAAAAGTAGAAGAGCAATTACTAGAGGCTGGGAGGGGCTGGCGCGGGGAGCTCGGATTTGATCGGTCCACCACCCGGAAACCATTAGTACACACACTACTCATGCTAACGGTTCTTGGAAAAGTGTGCCAAGGAACACACGGGGGTGGTCACGTTTAGGGAAAAAAAACGCAACCATCATCAGCCACGCCGGCCTCAGGGAACCCACCAAGCCCGGGCTCACACACATCTATCTCCCTGGCGTTCGCTGCCTGTGTGCAGTGCACACAACACGAGCCCCAAAAACCCTAACTTCTGCACCGCACGTGCTGCTGCTGCTTTGAGTCAGAGGTGCCTTGTGTGTTCCCTTGACGGCTTCTGAAAAAACGTGCCCCCGTTTAAGGCTGTCAGGCGGGACCCACCAGCTGGAGGCGACGGTATTCTCACGTCCGTCCCAGAACGCGCTCCTGTAGACAGGGATTTAAATGACCCCAAGAGGGCGCCCCCGGTGCTGCACACTGGCCCAGACACCCCTCACTACAGCCCCGAAGCAGGCGCCAGCCCTTTCCGCAGGATTCGCGCACGAGACCATCGTGTGCAGCAGTGGCGATGAGACATCAGGTCAGGGAGCCCCACGCCCGGAGTCAGGAGCTGCGCCGTCCTGGCTTAACTGAGCTGTGTGATCTTGTTAACTCACTGCCTGATTGGATTCTGTGCTCGGAACTGAACCCAGGGATTCTCTATCACTGAGCCGAATCCAGACTCTTTTTAATTTATTTTTAAAAATTTTGAGACAAGGTCTCCCAGGCTGGCTTTGAATTTAAGATCCTCCTGTCTCAGCCTGCTGGGTGGCTAGGATTACAGGCCTGCCTGCTTCACCGCGCTCAGCTGGACTGCGTGATCTTAACTGACATTTTTAATCTCAGTTTCTTCACCTATAAAATGGGAACCACCCCTAGAAGTTAGCCTTGCTGGAAGGATAACCGAGTTAATAGACTCGGCACGTAGCACAGTACCCAAGGCGAGTTGTCCTAGCTAACACTATCACTGTCATTCTTTCGTCACTGTTTCAGGTTACAATTTTAATTAAGGGTTTTCTCTACACTGTGTCCCGAGGGTGGGTACCCACCTTTCTCAGGGGTGAAACACCCTTTCAGCAAGTATCAAAGTATACTGGCCAGGCCCTTTTCTCCATAACCGTGAACGGCCCCGTGAAGCTGACTGAGACTGGGAAGCTTGCTCTGGAGTTGCAGGCGTCCCGAGCCAGGGCGATCGTGTGGACCGCTGGCCTCTGCGGCCTCCAGTGCTGCCTTCCGTAACAGGCGGAAGGGCGGTTGCCTGGCCTCCAGGTTCGGGGTCTCGATGGTACTCCAACTGGGTAAGCGGAGGCCCGGGCCGACACTGCCCCAACAGCTAACTCTCCTATTTTTAAACATGCGCGGGGAACAGATGATCATTTCCAACCCGCAGCAAGCAGGATTCACAGGGAGCCTGCCCGATGCGTGAAGCATTTCGAGTTGTAGAAGCTGAAATCTACGCTCGAGGGTGCTAAATGTCTCGGTCTATAAAAAGGGATGGTATTTCAGGCTCTGAAGCATGAAGGGAACGGGGAGCTGGCGGTTTGATCCTGTCACTGTCCCAGCTCCAGGTGACAACAACCAGACAATGCCCAGGTGGCTGGAAGAGGCGGCTGTGGATCCCAGGGCCCAGGGGGCCTCGGGCTCAGTGGGATTCCCGGCAGAGACGGGGGAGAGCTGGGCAGGGGCAGGGGCAGGGGCAGGGGCAGCAGCACGGAAGTGCGGGGGGACTTTTCCAAAATATCCACCATGTCCATGTGGTCTGCAAAAGCTGCCCAGGGGTTCCGGTCAAGGAGAGTCCCCAAAGCCAACCCTTACAGAGAAGCCCAACCCTGTAAGTTAAGTCATTCAACGAACATAAATAATTACAAACCAAAGCAAAAGACAGTGAGAGGGGAGAGAAGCCCCTGTAGCTCTATCTGTTTGGATGGATGGTGTCAGTGTCCTGTTAGTTTAGCACACAGACATGAGGATAAATGTAACCCCCAGTTTTTATTTATGTTATTTATTTTTGGGTGCAGGGCATCATGCACTGAACTATATCATCAATAGTTTTTTAAGAAATGCAGCCTCACTATGTTGCCTTGGCTGGTCCCAAACTTCTGAGCACAAGCAATTCTCCTGACTCAGCCTCCCAAGCACCTGGGGGTATAGGCACATGCCCCTCTGCCCAGCTCAACTCCAGTTTCTGAGCCTAGACTTAAGTGCCATTTCTTGAGCAGAGTCTCTAGGGCTGGGGTCTCAAGCGCAAGTGGGTCAGACTGGAGCCCTGCACAGGGCAGGCCCCTTGAACCACGATGCCTGTGAAAGTCAGGCCATTGGTGGAAGAAGCCCTGGGAGTTCTCCTAGCAAGGAAGCCTGCTCTGCCTGAGGCCTGAGGGGTGGGGAGCTGCGCACCTGAAAACTGCCACAAGAGAAGGTGCCCTCAACACTCCGGCTCCAGCGCCGTTGGCCCCTGAATTCTACAGCTTGGTGCAGGAATCCTGACGTTTGTTCTCACAGTCTGAGGACACTCAGAAGAAGCACACAAAACTGCTTTATGGTAACGCTTTTGACAACCCAAGGTTGGGGTTTAGATCTAAAATGTCCCCCCAAGGGCTTAGAAGGTGACTGGATCCTGGGGGCACTGCGCTCACCAGTGGGCTCATCCGTGGACGAGCTCATAGCTCAGTGCGCCACTGGTGGTGGGAAGAGGCGGTGGTCACTGGGGTGTGACCTGAAGGGTGGGTTCTGTGCCTTGTCTGCCCTTGTCTCTCTCTTTCCTGGCCACCATGCAGTGAGCTGCTGTCTGCTGCTGTGTCCTTCCGCCAGCTCGTTTCTACCCTGGAGCCGAGTGGTCACGGACTGAACCCATTGAAACCATGAGCCTCATAAACTTCCCTCCTTCTTTAAATTGTGGGGTCAGGCGTTTGGTCTCAGTGATAGGAAAGGAACTAAGACACCATGGCACATCGTACTCTCCCAGAAGGAGACTGCTATTAAAGATGAGCTCATAACAACAACAAAAAAGGCGAAATAAATGAGCAAAGCAGTGCACCGTGAGGCAGCAGTCAGCACACGCAACAAGACGAACTCAGCACGAGTAGGGCAGTCACACAGGTTCACCCAGGAGCTGCGTGCATCTGGGCTGGTAACGACTCACCAAACACCAGACTTTAAAACCAATCAATTCCGAAGTTCATAAAGGAGAATTAAGAAAGCCAAGCACGGAAGTTTGAAAAAAACAGTAAAAGGAACTGAGATAAGACAGGTCAGTGGGAAAAACAGAACATTCAGAAACAGGTATTCCCCCAAAGTTACTGATTTTTGTACATAATAATCGCAGGATTTCAAATTAGTGAGTAAGAGATGGATGTTGATAAATGTTATAAGAACAACGGGATGGTCATCTTGTGGGGGGCAGCGTCATCTCGACATTTAAAATGTCTAACAGTAACCCAAGAGACTGAAAGGAAAAGACAAACACACAAAAGTGAACATTTTTTATACTTAAATGCATTAGAAGTAAAGTTTTAAAAGATTTACTACTGACATAATTTAAAAGGTTTTCGGGGTTTACCTGCTACCCTCTTCTGTAAGACAAGTACTTCATAAGCTTCTCTTACAGCAACTGATCCCCAGCACATGGACACCCTCGCAGAGGTCCAGTGAGTGGACATCAGACAAGCTGCTTCCACACTCTCCTTGGATAGCTTTTGGGTTGTTCTTACTTTAGCGGAAAGGACAAGCAATCTCCAGTAATTGTTAAATGATGTGGTAGTTATTTTCCGACTAGAGCTATCGGGTAGATAAGCAGGAATTTCTCTGTGTATACCTAGGATTGAATTGCTGGGTGATGAAACAGGTAATGTTAGTCTAAACCGGAAAACTATGTTTCCATCCACCTTAAACACTTAAGGAAACTTGGAATCCTTAACTGTACAAGGGAATTTCTGCAAGCCTACTCCATATATTGTCATGCTCAGCGGCAGAGCATGAAAAATATTCCTGTGGATTCAGACAAAAATGGCCATTATCACCGCTTTTATTCAGTACTGTTGGGGAAGTTAACATACACAAGACATATCAAACAAGATATATCAGATTACAAATGATTGAAAGTGTATTATTTGCAGATTATATGAGTATGCAATGGAAAATCCAAGTAACTCTAAAAACTGTTTAATAACAGAGTACTTAGCAAAAATTGCATGCCTGCACACCGAACCGCCCACCAGAAAATGCAATTTAAAATAATACCACTTACAGTAACAAGTAAGAACCAAGAAGTGCCTCGATATAAGTTTATGTCTAAGGTTTTTTTTCCTGAGAAAATTGCAAAATATTGAGTCTGACATAAAAGGAGACATAAACAAATGAAGAAATTTCGCATGTTCTGGGGGAAAAGATTTGGTAGAGTGAGAGCTTGGTTTCTTTCCCAGCTAAAGTATAAATTCAAAGCTGTCCTAATTAACAACTCGATAGTGTTTGAGGGATCTCAGTGCAGTTAATTAAAAGGCAAAAATAGCCAAGACAATATTAATGAAGAGTAAGGAGAAAGTGCCAGTCCCTGGCCAGATACTGTCTTCACAACTCCTGATATTAAAACCATATGGTGCAGGAGAGAGACAGAGAATTACGGCAGCCCCAGAGGGACACACTAGGATGCTCAAAAATAGTCCAGGTATGTATGGGGGCTTGCATATAGCAAAGATATTATTTGTTATGTTTTAGGATCTAAAATCTTCCCTGAAATTCACAGGTGTTCAAAGGTGGGGCTTTAGAAGGTGACTGGATCAGGGGTGCTGGGCTCAGCGGGGGGTTCACCGTGGGCGAGTTCCAGGCTGGCTGTGCTGTCGGAGGTGGACTCTGGTGGGCAGAGGTGGGCACCGGGGTGTGACCTGGAAGGGTGCGTTCTTGCCCCCAGCTCCTCCCCTTTCTCTCCCTTCCTGGCTGCCCTAGCTGGGGCAGCCCTCCTGTCTTGGAGCCGGCTGACTCCACAGACTAAACCCTGAGCCAAGGCAAACCTCTCTGCCTTTCATTTGTGGGTGTCAGGTATTTTGTCACAGCAACAAGAAAGTGACCAGTACACTCCTGAAATGCAGTGAGTACCCTGAAAATCAGGTTCCACTGGAGTCTGAGACTTCAGCTGTAAATTCAAGTGTACAGGAAATGTGAGGTTTAACACACAAGTTAAACGGTACCGCTAGGAAATAACTCAAACAAAAGTGAATACCATGCATCCTACAACCAAACAACACACAAACCCAAACAGAGAACCAACCAAATACGAAACGGACCTTTGAGAGAACAAAACAGCTCAGGAAACCATTTGGGACCACAGGAGTCATGTGAACATGGCCCAGGTGTTATTAAATAAATGCTGGCAGTTTAAGAGGACATGACATTGTGATTAGGTAGAAGGAGGTCCTCATTTTTGGGATCCATAAGGAAATGTCATGAGACTTGCAACTCATTTCCAAATGGTTCCACGAGAACGACATCTACGTACACAGTGGGAAACATTACGATTATTAAATCTACACAGTCGGCATACAGGGACATCATTGTATTATTTTTAGTCTTTCCTATGTACTACCAATTTCATAATTATTAGAAACTCGAGAGGAAAATGTCATATATTCAGTAAACAATGCTGAATTCAGTAAACAATCCTTAAAAAAATGAGATACCTTACTCGCACTTTAGAAGAAAAATAAGAATGAAGTAAGCAGTAGCTTCAGAAAAGTATGTCTCCTTTTCCTTAGGTTAAGGAAGCACTTCCTTCCTCAGTGTCTGTTGGTTCCTGCATTGCTGGGATTGGAACCCAGCGTGCTGTGCATTCTAGAGAAGTTCTCTGCCCTGGGCCCCAGCGACCATTGCTTTACCACAGCGCAGAGTATGGGTCAGCAGGAAAACACCAGTGAATTCAGTGTCACTAAACCTAAAACAGTGAAGACACCAACACCAGGTAAAATGTCAGATTCAAAACTAAAACCAAAAGAAACTCATATGGACGCAGTACCTAGAAAAGCAGAGAGATGCAAACTAGACAGAAAAAGTAAAAGCACGGACATCCCGGGAGCACGTCAGCAGGCCGGAATGTGACCCACGGAGACCTGACAAGGTTTCACAGACGGCAACTGGCAAAACACAAAAGACCCGATGGGGGAAACCTTGAGGGGAGGAAACCCTCCTGCTTGCCATCCTGACGGTTCAATGACTGTGGGACAGACTGAGCAGCCAGTGACGATGACAACTCGAACAGCGACTCGTGGAGAAATTCCACTCGTTCACGTGTACAGGATGCGTGCGGTGGTGCTGTTTACCACGGCAAATATTAGAGACTCCAAGCCCTGACTGAGGCGCGGGGTGCGTGGTCTGCGGCTGTTCACACCACGGGCTAAGACGCTGTGCTCAAAGGGCGCCCGCTGCCACAGAAACCCTAGACGACCACACCCAGCAAGGAGGTCGAGGTGACCCATGACAGTCACAGCACCGCAGCACTGACAGGAATTAAAATCAGGAGGAACAACAACAACCGTGCAGTGGTCAGTGACATGCCCACGGCAGGCAGCTCTGAGGGCCGTGGCCAGGCACCTGCGTCGCCCCCCCACTGGCACCGCTGCCCGTGTGGCTGCCGTCCAGGGCAGAAGGGATGGCAGGTCCCCGATGGGATCAGGTTAGGGAAAGGATGTGGGGCTACGGTGCATGTCTGGCTGCTCTGTGTCCCTGGTCACGCGCTCTGGGTGAGCAGGTGCTCTCCCCCGAGGCGCTCCAGGCAGCCACGGGGATGACGTGCCCGAGAGAGGGAAGGGCCTCGGGAGCAGGGTCTGTGAATGTCAGGTGGCTGCAGCTCACGGGAGGGACCCTGAGGCAGGACCGGTCGGCATAAACCGACCCTCGGAAGCTGCACGAGAAACCATACTACAGAGCTGCTAAGAGCTGGAGATGGTGGCACACACAGGGATCCCAGCACCCTGAGGCCGAGGCAGCAGGATCATAAGTTCAAGCCTAAACTGGGAAACTTAGTGATTTAGTGAGAGTCTGTCTCAAAAATAAAAACATTTTAATAAAATTTTTATTACACTGGACCACTGGTGATGTGGTCCAGTGTAAATGCCCTGGGTTCAACCTCCAGGACTGAAAGAAACAAGTTGCTCGGTTTGGGGGAAGTTGTTACACAGCAGTGTTGGATAACTGACCCAACTTACTCCAGCGCAGTACAATTATAACCACGCGGAATCAGGAGGAAAATGCGTATCCGCTGCAGGAGAGAGAGGCCTCTGGGGAAGAGGCCGGCACGGATCATTTCCTAACCTTGCTCTTGTATTTTTATGACAAACTTTTGAAGAAAATATGTCAAAGTTAGTATCTGAGGAATCAAGAAAAAGTTGTTTTTTAAGACAGGGGCTCACGATGTAGTCCAGGCCGGCCTTGAACTCACGGCGATCCTCCTACCTCAGCCTCCCAAGTGCTGGGATTACAGGTGTGCACCGCCATGTCTGGGTATATTTGAAAATATTTGCAAAAAAGCTTTTGTCCTGAAAGTGCGCTGACTTCTCCTCACTCCCTAAGGGGTCGAGCAGAAGCACCAACACCGCACTGATTATTGCCGGCAACCTAGGGTGCTTTCCGGTACTGGGGGACGTGCTGACCTTACATGCAGTACTGTGTCATTTTGCACAAAACGCTCAGGCTGTGTTGCCCATGAGGGGCCTTGGGACTAATTCCCCATGGAAACTGAAGGACACTGTATGGTTTTTGTAATTTATAACACTTTCTACCTGAAGACATTTTAGAGTTAAAAACGAAGATTTAAGGCTGGGGTGTGCATTCCATTATTACAGTGCCCCAGCCCCGGCTGGCTCCCCTAATCGCAGCCCTGGGGAAGTCAGTGCTTTTAATGGCCACATAATTTGCACGAAGAGGAGCCAGATAGCAGGTCTATTCCCGCAGGTGCCGAAGCCAAATGTTTAAGTACCGAGAACTTAAATGCATTTGAACCAAATCGACAGCGAAAGTCACACGCAAGAGCACCCGAAAATTTGGGTGACACGTGGGAAGCTGCGTTCTCCAGCTAGGGACACCGAGCATTCAACTACGCCCGCAGCGGCTCCCTTGGACCAGGCTTGGTCACTACGCCCTCTGCAGGGTTAAGTGGATGCAGACTCGCCGTTGCCACAGCAGCCCTCGCTTTAGTGGTGGCTAACGAGAGAGCAGAAATTACGGACAGGGCAAGGCTGCCGTAGTTCCCAGACTCCCTGGGTTATAAGAGGTAACACGTCCACTGTCGGGGACTGCAGGGACGCTACGGGTTGCCCAGTCCCACCTGCTGTGGCAGAGAGGGGTCTCAGCAGGACCGCATCACAGCGGGAAGGCTTGGGCCGCCCACAGCGAGCTTCCAGGGCTGTCCACCCACAAACAAGCCCGAGCCGATGTTTTGACAAGGTCCTTCATCACCTGTCACTCACAGACACAGGGCTGGGGTTCTGTGCGGAAGATGAGGTCCGTACTGCAGCGATGCCATCTGGTTCCTTTTAACATCGCTTTCTCCCAGTCTCCGAGGTGTTACCAGGCGTTCCGGAGTGCCGGTGACACAAGAATACGCAGTGCCAATTACCTGCTCTATCGACACGTTCAAAGACCATGATTCCGGTGTGAAAACACAAGTGAATTCTCAGCCAGCCTGGAACATGCCTGAAACTCCACCGCTCCCGAAGACTGAGGCAGGAGGATCTCAAATTGGAGGTAGGCATGGAGAATTACGCAATTTAGTAAGACCCTGTCTCAAAAAACCAAGGACTGGGGACACAGCTTCATCGGGGTCAGTCCCCAGGACAAGAACCCTCTCGGCTGGCCAGGCCAGCATCCCTCCCCGCCCCACTGTTCTCGCCAACACTGAAGGCTCCTTGCCCATCAAATTTCCAATTCCTTTTTCTCAACTGCATGGCAGCGAGCTCCTATCTCGCTCTCAGTCCCGAATTTTCTATTTTCCTCCTCGCCATTGGTTCTTTCTGCACCCAGTTTCCCTCTCTCTCCCTATTGCCTCACCAGCACAACCTGAGGATTTCATTCTGTCCCCTGCCCTGGCCCGGATCAAAATGTTGTCTGTCCTTTCAAATCCTACTTTGAAACTCCACGGCTGTCCTGGTCACGTCCCTCCACGGGTCCCCGCAGCTCCATCTTACATCATCTGGCTCCTCTTGCCTCTTCCGGGCCGGCCGGGTCTAAGTCTAATCCTTCCGCGTGCTGGACCATGTGGACGGCCACGCTGAGTCCCTGTTCTGTCCGAAGGCACCACGGCCTGGGCTCAGCCCTGTCGCCTGTGACCACCTGCCCCATCCTCATGATGGACCATGACAGGCGCTGTCACCCACGCTAGCCTCTCAAAGGAGTTCTACAGGGGCGTGGCTCCAGGGTCCCCGTGGTTTAGGGTTTCAAGAATAGCAATGGTAAGTATTTGCAAAGGGGTGGCCAACCACAGCGAATACTTCAGTTAACAGTGACAGTATGACACACTGCCAAGAATCCCCCTCAGAACCCTTCCTCACTGTGAACACTCCTCCCACCGTCCTGGCCACTTTCTGCAGCAGCTCTGGAGGCCTCTTTCCTGTCTTTATGAGATCAAAAATATAGTGAACGCTGCTGCCCTGCGTCACCCAGCAGAAAGGCTGCTCGTGAAAACATGACGCTGTGTCCTCCTCCACCTTAGCCACGGGATCTGGCACCGTGTGCTTCCAGGTCCTCCCCTAAGTCAGAATGACCACGAAAGGGAGACGCTTTGAATCCACTCAAGGACACTGAGGCAGCCAGGACAGCGCCACTGTAGGAGGGAGGACTCCGCAGCTGCTGCAGGAAGCGGCAGGCACGATGGAAGGAGTGTGCTCACAGTAAGAGGGATTCATAGAAATGTGTCTTTTATTGTAATAAATTTTCTTAAACATATTTTGTTCACACCCTGTGCTTTTTATTTTGCAATGAGACCACTCTGAGGGGAAAATACGGGTGACTTGTAAATGAATTTCCTTCTTTGTTTGTTGTTAACCGTGGAAACAACCGTGGAAACACTAACTCCCGCAGTAAGGGGCGAGCTTGGTTGGACAGCAGGCGCTTTGCACGTGTCAGGCCCTGGGTTCCTCGCCAGCCCCGAAACACTATTTCAAAAGCAAGGGCCGCCGGGTACGCTGTGAGCTGGGGTGGGGCTTTCAGCTTCCTGTCAATGCCTCTGCATTTGCTATGCACCCTGCCCTGGGCGGGCGGATTTCCGGGAGCTGCCACCGAATCCTCTCAGCAGGCCCGTGACCCACTTCACCCACAGGATGTGAGCACATGGCACTGATGTGCCATCAGGACTCGTCACAGGACCCTTGTGGTCCTTCTGCTCACCGCCAGGGTCGCTTACCTGCACAGGGGCTGGCCGCAAAGCCCACCCGCCTGTGTGCTCGGTCGAAGACCACGTAGAAGCCTTCCATCACCGTGGCCCCGATCACCAGCGCGTTGGTCGAGGGGGAGATGCCGAAGCGGTAGCACTCGTAGCTCAGGCCGGCGCCCATCATGGGCTGGATGTAAAGCTGCTCAGCAAAGAGGACGAAAAAGGAGGAAAAGCACAAATCAGCCACGTCCCCAAGCAGTGGAGGTCGCACCATGCTCGGGGCCCCACGCGCCCTCCGAGCCTCGGGAAAGGCCCATCCTGAGTCCTAGGAGATGGGGACGTGGAGAGGGTGGTGACAAGCTCTGTGGAGGATGTGGACGAGCAGGACCCTGGGGGTGAAGGTGAAATATACGACTGTCACACCATCGAGAGGGACAGGGACATGGGAAGAGACTCTTCCTGTACCGCCCTTCGGTCCACGGGCCAGCACGTGACTGCCACCTGAGAGGGACCCACGGTACTTCCATGTGCAGACAGGTGAGTCGGGACCATGTGGAGGTGGGTGGTGGCTGCCCAGTGTCACACACACCCCCTCTGAATGTGATCGCTCTGTAAGAAACCTCATTTCTTGTCATCCATGAAGTGTGACTGAAAAATACGGATGTTTTTTACAGTAAAAAAAAACAAAAAAACCCACCCCCCAGGACTCCCCCTCAAAATCCTCCCCTCACGGTGCACAAACTCATCCCATCGTCCTGGCCACTTCCCGCAGCAGCTCCGGAGTCCTCTCTCCTGAGGGTCTTTACTCGGGCTGCCCTGGCTGCCCTGATGTCCTAAATGTTTCCCTCTCAAGGTTGTTTGGACCCTGGGAGGAGCCGGAAGTCGCATGGTGCCCGATCTGGTGACCGAGGTGGCTGAGGACACAGCCGCCTCTCTGTTGGTGGGGACTGGGCAGTAACACACAGGTTATAAAGACCCTCAGGGAGGATTTCGAGGGGGATTCACGGCCATGTGTCTTCTACTCCACTCGCTTTTTAAAACTTAAACATTCACCATAGATTTGGATCACCGCTCGTTCAGGGCAATGGAGGCCGATGCAAACACTAAGCAAACCCCACTTGGCTCCATGTGCCCCAGCGGACCCCAGCGAGAACTGACCACACGTCTCTTAACATGTTGGGAAGCTTCGGTCTTGTCGGGGCTCACAATAAACTGCCTAAAACCAAAATAGCAGGAACAGGAACACCCGTGACATTTAGACAGAATGAGAGTGCGCTGTAAAGGTCTTATTTATCCTTTGAAAAGAGAAAAATCAAACTTCCCCTGTGTGCCAGGTGCTACTTTTTGTTGCTGTCATTTTTTTCCCTTTCTCAGAACAAATGGATTTAACGCGCGTGTTGTGGGACCATCACGTAGGGAATGGGGAGTGGACACCCGGCGCTGACCGGCCTGCTGCCCTGGGGCTCCTTTGCCCACCTGTTACTGCTGATGCCCGACGGCTCCACACGAGGCACCAGAGCTCAGAGCCTGGGGACAGGGAGCCCCTCACTGCCTAGGGTCAGGAAGGGGCTGCTCAGAGAGGTCACGCTGGGGGACCCTGACCCACATTTCCCTTTGGTTATCTCTGCCTCCGCACCAGGGCAACGAGTCACAAACCCGATGTGACATGGTTAGGAAACCAGGAAAACAGACCCATAACCATAAAGCCAGAGAGGGCAAAGCCAATCTCGAAAGTATCTTCTGCTTCCTAAGCGCCAGTCACACTAAATTCCTGGCAAAGTGACATGTCCCCAGACCTCTGTCATTACACTCCCTGTCACCCAGTGCCTGGCCTCAAACCAGGGAAGGATCCAACACAAGCCTGCAGCTCCAAAATCCCCGAGGCAGGCTGACCTTTGTCCTCCAACTGGGGTCACAGTGGGCAAATCACATGGAAGAACTGGCGTCTACACTTTGCTTTTTTCCTGGCTGAAACGCCATGGTGAGGAGCACGGAACTTCAGAGATGCTGCGGGTTTATCTAACATTGCCACAAGTGCCCAGCAGTGCTGCCTTCACTCGGAAAAGTCTTTTGGCAAATATTAGTGTTATTTCTCTTATAGCAAGAGACAGACACAGGAAGGGGTCAGAGATTTGCTCAAAGTTACAGGGAGTCAAGATGGAATTGAGAATATGGCTTCTTTTCTCTTCCCTTCTCCTTTCTTTCCTCTCCTCTCTCCCCTTTCTCTCCCTCCCTCCCCTTTCTGTTTATTTCAGTGATACTGAGGACTGAACAGAGCGCTTTCGCAGTGAGCTACACCCCAGCCCATTTTTACTTTGAGACAGGGTCTCCCTAAGTCACCCAGGAGAGGCTCAAACTTGTGATCCTCCTGCCTCAGCCTCCCAGAGTGCTGGGATCACACCAGGCCAGGCTGGGAGCTGCATTTCTCTCAAAACTTTCCCTTTGCTCCCTACAGGGACATGAAGCATGGGACACAGGCCAGGTGCCACTGCTGCCCTCCCCTGAAACGCCTCCTGCCTGCGTCTCCTACAGCCCAGCCCTCTGTCCCCAACCCAACAAATCACAACCCAGACCCCAGCAAGCAGCCTGGCTCCCCTGGCTGGGTTGGCAGGGGCAGGAGGAACCCGAAAGCCCGCAGGCCGTCTTCACAGTCAGTGCAAGAAGAAACACAAGATGACTTTTAAAAAACAAAAGCAGAATTCAAAACACGCCCTAGAGAAAGGAGCCCGGGCCAGATGAGAGGCCTGGAAAGTATGTGGACTCATTCCCAGGCAGGGGACAATGGGTTTTTTTGCTCAGCAGGGTTTCAACAAAAGCTAGGGCTGTCTAGCAGGGTGGGAGGAATCCGGGCGCTGGAGGAGCAGAGACTGCGGTCCAGGCTGGGGCTGGGCTCCCGGCAGAGGGCCAGGGGCCTGGGGCTCGGAGAGGGGCCCGAGCCTGCGGGCGGAAACCACGGCAGCCGGGCATGCAGAAGGACTGAGGCAGGAGCCCGGGACTCGGATCCAGGGAGCGGGGTACAAGAGCTAACTGAGGGTCACGCTGACCATGCTGGTGGTCAGGGGCCCGGGCCAGGGGCCAGGACCCGGCGGCTGGCGGCACAGCGTTGAGGCTGCTCCGCCACATCCCACAGGCTCAGGGCAAAGCAAAGGGACTGGAAGTCCAGGGAAAAGCAGCGACCTCCTCAGCCCCGACAGTCAGCTTCACTTTATTTTTAAAAATAGGAGGTGTAGATACTGGGAAGCGGCAGAAAATGTTCACAGGAGAAGGGGAACAAGGGAGGGGAGGACAAGAAGGGAGGGACGAGAAAGGAAGGGTGGAAGGGAGAAGGCAAAGGGCGCCTGGTAAACAGGAGGGAAGCAGGCTGGAGGGCGGGTGGGGAACAGGGGAAAGAAAGAGCAGCACGCATCGGTGCGGTGCGAGCTCACAGATAAAATGACTGATAAAACGTGAGACAGGTCTCGCTATGGACTCCAGGCTGGCCTTGAACTCACTCTGTAGACCAGCCTGGCTTCGAGCTTGTACTGACCCTCCTGCCTCAGCCTCCTAGGTACTGAAATTACAGGTGTGTGCCACCATTCCCAGCAGTTTCACTCTTTTTTGGTACAAGGAAAAAGCAGAAAATGGAGCTGTGGCAAATGTGGCAAAACCGCCCTCAGCTCTTCGCCTTCCCAAGGGCCGCTGTAAGAGCAGTCGCTGTCCCCAGCTGGGAATCTGGACCTGTCTCGGGCTCCAAGAACCGGGAACCCGGCTGTGGACTCAGGAACGGCCCTGGACAGATGCCTGGGACAGCTGTGACACCCATGACACCCGTGTTGGCCACGAGCGCTACACGTTAAGAGAGGAGAGAAGAGGAGAGAAGCGGGAGGCCGCGCGTACCTGAGGCAGGATGGTGATGCGGAAAGACCGGCTGGAGTTCTCCTCTCGCAGGTAGATGGAGATCTTCGGGAAGTAGGCCCATGGCGTCTCCGCGTTCGCCCAGCACGCCAGCTGGGCGCCTGTCCAGAAGCCATCGGAGAAGTCTGGAATCTGGACAAGACCCACCCTGTGAGAAGCGGCATGGGGGCAGCGCGTGCATCAACAGGAAACACCGCCACTCACCAGCTGCCCCAGGGATGACCACTGCTTCACGTGGACAGAGCAGAGGGGCACCGGCCCCAGGAAGAGGGGTGCGGTGACAAAGTAATTTTTTACAACGATGGCCATGACAGCGTGGACAGCACTGGGCAGTGTGACGAATGCTCGGCAGCAATGGCTCTGCCGTCCTGGGAAGCCCAGCCAGGGAGGGGGCGGCACCCCTTCACCGCACAGAGGA
>PVJX010029138.1:0-23206 GCA_004027295.1 Dolichotis patagonum
CTTTACATGTTTTCACTTTGTAAATTGAACAACTATTTCCAAGAAGTCAGTATGTAATTTGTCAAGCAATAATTTCTTAGGTTTTTTTGTTGTTGTGCTTTTCCTTTTTTCCTTAGAATACTGTATTGTTGCTACCCTTTATTCCATTTTGTTTTGTTTTGTTGTTTTCTCTTTAAATAAAATTATTAAAAAAAAAAGATTCCAAGCCCTGGATACGTTCGAACTTTGGAAAGTATGCATCTACCCATCATTTGAGTATGATATATTGTACCTTTTGAACAATTTCCATACAGCATTAAAAATTTTGCTGAGAAGAATATGAGTAGATGGCAATTGTATACTGGCAAATGTTTAACAACTGGCTCCCTTTCAATGGGATGAGGGCAAACTCTGCTACCTTTTCCACTGGTAAAATATTCCTACCTGGCTAAATTTAGCATATCAACATGATGTCATTGAGCATTATGGTGAGAACAGACATACTACAATCACCTCACACAAAGTGGTAGGAACCAGTTCCGGTATGTTAGTGGTATAGCTTTAAAATACAGCATTGCAATAACTTCATGAATAGTTTAAACATATGCAAGATTCCTCCTCACCTGCAAACACTTCCATGCAATTCTTTCCTGTTTTGAAGGAAACAACATTATTGGAATCTGAGGTAAAGAAAGAAATACATCTCTGTCCCTAAGTAAGTTTGAATAACTCCTTGAATACAAAACCTGCAAAAATTTAAAACACAAAGAATAGCCATTTCGCCCTTTAAAATTCCTTTTTACAAAGTTTTTCAGGTACTAGTGTGAACAGTGTTATCTAAATGTAAACTCTTATTATTATTACTTTTTAACTTCTGGAATTACAGTTATTAATGAGGATTATACAAATATCTTTTATAAGTTAAGGCAAATCCCACATATAATTAAACCCAAACCACAGTAAGAATAAATAACAGTTACTACTGCAAGGTTATTTCATACACTGTTCAGTGACAGCTGCAGCTGTGCCACTATTTAAAGTGTTGTTGTGAAATTAATATAATGTATTATAAAAATGCTATGTGCAGTTCTTGGAGAAGGAGAAATCTGAGTGGGTGGTAGAGAAAAAGAGAAAGCAACAATAGAACAGTCTAAAAGAGAACCTTAGATATCTTGATTTATTTCTAAGTATTCTGTAAAATCCTCTCAATTGGACACCACCTACCACCTACTTTTCTCTCACTGGTGAAACAAAATGCTTGATGCCCAAAATTAAGGAAGGAAAGATTTATTTAGCTCACAGTTTGTAGAGGTTTCAACCCATATTTAACCGACTCCAAGGCAGGGTGGCATGGCACAGGGTCAACAGATCAAGGTGGCACAAGAGACTAAAAAGCAGTAAGAGCACAAAGGGAAGAGCAAGCCCCCTTTTCTCCCTTATATTGTAAGCAGGCTACTACTCCATAGGGTGGGTGTAGCACTTACATCATCTCCATACCTTCCTTTTGCCTATAACGAGGATTTTTACAAGTAACGGACACTACCTCCCTGCCTAGTTTCTTAAACTTTTAAACTTCTCAAACTGACAAAACATATCAACCATAACAATTCACCCCTTGTCAACTTGGTAACCAGACACATTTTAAAACTGGTTTCCAGATGCAAAGACTTGCTTATTCTCACCATTTCACAAGTTGAACATTATAACACAGGTTTAACAATCTTTAAGAATTAGTATTAAGCTTACCAATATTATATCAGAACCATAACATTCTGCTCTTGTTCCCCCAAACACTCACGCACATCCTTTATGCAAAAGGAATTTATTCCATCTCTAAGAGCTTCCAAATTCCTAGGTTTCAGCATTGCTGGAAATTCCAAGTCCCAAGTCTCCTCAGAGATGTAAGGCAAACTCTTACTGCAAGTACTTGAAAAAATTAAAAGTTAAACACTCCCAACATTCAATGGCACAATATAAACATCTGAATTCCAAAAGGTACAAACAGGGATACAAAGGAATGGGGCAAAGTAAGTTTAAAATACAGCAGAATAAACTTTAAGTCTTGATGTTCCATGTCCAGCATCTGACGCAATCAGTATCAAATTGTGATCTACAAAGAGTTTCAATGGTTCCACCTCTATGGCACTTCCGGTGGTTATAGAACCCACTGCTTCTGCATTGCTCCCTTCTTGCAGGTTTCCTTAGATGATCCATGTTCCTGGCTTATCCAGACTTCTGGGGTCTCCACTGCATCTTCGGCTTCACTCTCACAGCTTCACATACTACCCTCTGAGGGACACACTACCTGGGCTTCCAGGCCTTCTAAAATCAGGGTGAAAGCTGCCTTATCCCCATAACTCTTGCATTCTACTTGTATCTAAAACCAGAGCCACCTGGATGATGCCAAGTTCTGTTGTCAGCCGGAACAGTAGCCAGGATTCCTATCTCTTGGCTATAGGCGTCAAGTGCCTGGATGGTGGGGCACTCTAAATCTGATTCTGAGGAATAAGTTTTCTATGCTGCTGCCATTCTGGAACATGGTGCTTTGCAGCTTTCACCTCAAAGCAAAGTCTGTCACATTTGTGGTGTTGAGGCTACAATGGGTGGAGACTTGCTACTTCTTTTGATGCCCTCAGTCCACCTTTCCTATTCTCCTGTTCCTTATCAGCAACCCTCCTCAGCTCTATCTTTGCAGTCCACAACTTTATTGAAGCTTCCATTCTGGTCAAAGTCACAATATTTTAATCATCCTTCTTAGCTCTCTGCTCTTGATTCTCAACATAAATCTGGCTAAAATCTCTCAACAATAGCCATGCCACAGCCTCAACATTCAACTGCCTTGAAGTTTCTTCTGCCAGATTAATTAGTCCACCACTCTTAGTCTCAAGGAAAGTATGTGAACATGAGAAAAATACAAATTTTTTGACAAGCTATAACACACATCACCTGGAGTCCAGTACCCAGTGCAGTCCTTCCTACCAGAAACAACCTGAGCCTGGTCTTTACTAGCAGTATTTCTATCAGCCTTCTGGTCATATGAGCTCTGACAAGACTCTCTCATACAAAACAGCCTAAGATGTTCCAACACTATTATTTCAGTTGACATCTCTGAACCTTTCCAAACTCTTCCCACAAGCCATTCCCAAAGGCTCTTCAATCACATGGTCAGGTATAATCTCAGAACTTCTCTGATACCAAATTCTGTGTTAGTTTTCTCTCATTGCTGAGATAAAATATCTGATGCCCAAAATTAAGGAAAGAAAGATTTAATTTGCTCACAATTTTGTGGTGGTTTCAGTCCATATTCAGCTGGCTCCAAGGCAGGGTGGAATGGCACAGGGGCAACAGTTCAAGGCAGCAGAAGGCAGCAAAAGCAGCAACAGTAAAAGGGGAAGAGCAAGGTCCTTTTCCTCCCTTATATTGTATGCAGGCTGTCATCCCCTAGGATGAGTGTAGCATCCACCATTTCCCTGCCTTCCTCTTGTACAGGATGAGGCTGTTGACAAAAGACCTGGTTCCCTGCTGAGTCACTTAAACTTCTAAACTTCTCAAGTTGACACAATGTATCAACCATAACAGGAAAGAAGAAATTTGAGTGGGTGGTGGTGGAGAAAAAGTGAAAGCAATAATAGAACAATCTAAAAGAGAACCTTAGCTTTCTCGATTTATTTGTAAGTGTTTTGTAAAATTCTCTCAACTGGGCACCACCAAGTTCAATATAAAATTACAACTTCTTTTATTTCCCAATCAAAACTTAACTATCTTATCCTCCAGTGCTTTAAAACTCTAGGCTCTCCCTTTTATGTTTCCAATCACTGACTGATAAATGTGTCAAACTTGAAGGGATAACATCTAATCCTACCAACTGACGACACTGTTTAGGAAAAATATGGTGTTTTTGGAAGATTCCTAAAAAAACAGAAAGCCTTCACTCAACTTTTAAATGGCATGGCAAATACAGAAAATTAAACTGCTCCAATTGCAACTTGGATAAGTGGTCAAAATATTTAGTGACTGGAGATGACTGGTTGGATTAGGGATCCATCCACTCTAGTTAAGCTCAACTATGGTAAATGCTAGAATGAATATCTTAATGCAATTTAATATCATTTATTGCATATGAGACTTTCACATTATACTTGTTGGGAAACTCATTGAAATCGAAGGAAAAGGTTTTGCTGCATTTTGGGCTCCCTGAGAATTGTCCCTCAAGATGAAGTTTAACACGATGCATTTATTAAGGAGCATGCTTGGGACCAACACTTTGAAAGGGAAGAAAGGGAAAAGGTACTAGGTCAGATATGATGAGCTACAATACAATGGCTAGTAATAATTTCAGCCAAACCCAAATGGAAATCTGGAAATAGAGTGATATCATAGAGTATTCAAAATGGACCCTACAGGTATCAGTTAGTGAATATAAGCCACCTCAGAAAGAGATGTGACCTTAGACAAAACTGCCCTCTGCAACTGCAGCAATCTCTGAAGGGACTGAGAACTGAAGCTATTTACTGGCATCACTCCTTATAATTGAGACAGCAAACCCTTGAGTGGAGAAAGAGCTAGGCATTATATCATAGTGTCTATGATGAATCTTCAGAATAGAGTTTTTAGACATTGGTAAATACTACACATGTTTATAAAACACTCCTATTTAGAATATCTCTTACAACATGCAATAGGCATGGGGGCAGAAAAATACACATTTTCATGACTCCAAAGACATAGCCCTGAGTTACATCACCACAAGTAATTAATAAATGTCTGTTGCCAATGTAAGTGTACACTCAACAAACCAATCAGTTTCTTAAAAGCATACTACATTAGGCAACCATTCTTATTTTGTCTAATAATTGCCCCTCAATTTACATATATATGTATGGTTAACTGCTTTATTCAAAGCTGGAGCTGAGTTTCATCATGTACTCTAAAAAGTAATTATTTATAACCTAAAAGAGGGTCTACTGTAAAGCTTTTGCTTTCTGGTTGACCTCTGAAAATACTAATACTTCCTGAGCAATAGTACATTTACAGCCAGGCATCATTTAAGCTCACTGAACCTTCATTTAGCAGATTGCTTCGTTAGGATGAGAAAACACAGCCAAGGCACAATTTTAAGCTTCTAAATACAAGAAAGACCTAAAAGGCATGGGTAAAGCGGGACATATGAACAGAATGGGCCAAAGATGGACTGCTGTAGAAGACTTCTGCTTTCCAAATTTTGATTATATTCTGACCTTCATGTACCATTTTTGGCAAATCTTGGAGAAGTACTCTATGATATATTCATCTAATATTTGATGGAAAATAGAGAATGTGCCTGGCCCTGAAGCAAGGCCAGCAGATCACTGTAGCTGCTGGTTTCAAACAGGAGCCTAAAGAGAATTCTTTCTGTGGTCTGTTGGCCATTTCAGAACTTGGAAATGGAATGGTCAGTTCATCAGAAAGAAATAGCAGGTGAATATGGTGGACTTTAGGGGGCCCACAGGGGAGAGACCCTGGCGCCTTGGGACCTGCACCATGTGGTTGACTAAGGGTGCCAGGAGAACAAGGAGCTGCTCCCCTCTCTGAGGGGCGCCTATGATCCTGCCGGCGTGCAGGCTGAGAATCAGACATCTCATGTCCTGTCCCCTGTCCCATGTCCTCCCCCCCTGCTTAGGAAGTAGGAGCCAGTGAACTACACATCTTGTGAAAAGATTGGCTATGTTATTTAGTATGAGCTCCCCATATGCAAAGATAAGGACAACCATTTGTAAGAAAACAAGAGACAATATGACAGATAGTGAAGATCTCTGGTTGTCTAGCTTTGAAATTTATGCTTTCTTATGTTCTGTTCCGTTGTTTTGTTGTGTTTAATTTTACCCCCTTTAAAATAAAATTTAAAAAAAAAGATAAAAAAAACCAGAGAATGTGTTCATTAATTCTTCAAATAACCAGGAAGCAAAATAACAAGCAAATTCCTAACTTAATCTGACTTCAGAGCAATGAAGACACAGTTTAAAAATAAACGATAGTTTAAGACTAAAATAACTATGTTTTCAAGTTCAAATTGCTAGAAAAATCCAACTGTAAAGCTACCCACAAATTTTTACATGCCATTTCTTTCGCTCAAAGTACTCTCCTTGCTTCCACATCCCTAAAGCATGTCTACTTTTTGAGTCTAACTTCAAATCCCATTTCATCCATGAAATCTTCCTAAAATATTCCAGTCACATTTCCTATTCAAATGCATAATTTTTAGTGTCACTTTAAAATGTCTGATGTCCATGGGTTGGGGCATATCTTAGTGTTAGAGTGCTTGCCTGATATGTATGAGGCCCTGGGTTTAATTGCCAGCACCAAAAACAATGGTTCTTCAGTATTTGGGGTTGTAATTCTATTAATTACTATGTGCCAAGTACAGTATCTATAAACTTTGCATATTTTATCAGATTGATTTTATATATGTATTCTTTTATCAAGCTTTGATTATGCCTATGTGACATACATGAGAATAGAGTCTTATATAGCTGACTAGGTACCACATGCAAAATGATAAGAGGTCACTGGGTGTAGTGGCACATGCCCATAATCTCAGCACTTGGGAGCCTGAGGCAGAAGGATTGCTGTGAGTTTGAGGCCAGCCTGGGAAACATAAATCAATTCAAAACCAAGCCTGAACACATAGTGAAATCCTGTCTTAAAAAATAGGCAAAGGTGATAAACCCAGATCAAATATAGCACAAAGTATATTCATTCTACTGCTACCTATATTGTGTATGGGGCTCGTTTCTCTCAGGTCAACATACATTTCTTAAGAAAAGCAAATATGTATATCGGTTATGATTTGTGTCTGGGCGTCACCCCAAAGTCTCACGCCATCCTGGAGGTAGCTGAGTCTAGTGTCTGTGATTAGTTTTTTGTCTAGTGCTGGAATTGGCTGGAATTGGTGTGAGTGCTGCCCAAGCTCAGGGGCAGGTAACCTGCATACAATATAAGAGAGGGAAAGAGGCATACTTTTCTCTTTTGCCCTTTTGCTCTCATCACTTGTGGCTGCATGAACAATTGTTAGCCATGCCACCTTGCCATGGAACCAGCTGAGTATGGACTGAAACTTCCAGAAACTATAAGCTAAATAAACTTTTCCTTACTTCATTTTGAGTGTCAGGTATTTTGTCTCAGTAATGAGAGAACAGTAACCAAGAAAATATTCCTTTCCCATACTTCTTTGTACCTACGACATCATCTGAATAATGATGGAGTATGTAATACCATGCACATATATGAGAAAAATAAGAAAAAATATATATAAAATGGGGATATCAATGAGTAGATTCCTACATGTATATCAGATGATTATTCCCAAAGAACTCAAAATTTATCAGAAGGATATAGTTCATAAAATAATTAAGAATAATTTTGTATCAATCTTTCTCTATTTCCATAAGCTAGTGCCAATTTGTGATTTAGTTAAAAGCTTGGCTTTCTCATACAGTACTACAGCACCAAGTGATTGAGAAAATTGATTAAGAGTGGGGGTTATCAATGACATGAAGAAGCTTAATACAGATACATGTCTGGCTTCCTTTTATTAAAATAAATTGAAATTATTTATCTTCAAATGATAACAATACAAATGGAAACACTTGGCAGTCCCTTGAATATGTAATGAAGGATTATCCTCACACCCACATTTATATCCTGTAGTGTGCACAGCACAGAGAAAAGGCCAGGAAAGTGACAACTCCTTAATTAGTTAGCACTCAGTGACAAATTGGAGAAACTTGCTTTGGAATCTATAGGGAGGGAGGAGATGGTAGATTGGTTTAAAAGACTCTTTTTCTTCCCTATTATATGTTTCACAAAGCATACATTTTTATTTCATTGTTAAAGATGTACAAACCCAAAGGAGTAAGATTCACTAAATACCATGCTAAAATCCAAATGAAAGGTTTTGCTTCATTTAGTACCTGAATCAACACTACTTTACCTATCAAGGAAGATCTAAAACCTCCTTTTACCATTTTTTCTTGTGATATGAGAAAAGCAATTAAAGCCAACTACCAAATTTTATTCATTGGTGCCCTTCACAGGCAAGCTGTATGAAAAAACATTAAGTTATTTTCCTTAAAATGTTACCTTGTAAGCATTTGTACCCTCCTTCTAGAGTTGTGAGTCAAATTATTTATTGAATTACATCAAATGCCATACAGAATTTAGTAATGATAGCTGTATGCAATAATTACATGCTACATTGCCTCCATTGGAAACCATGGTAACTGATCAGTTACTGTTTCATCCTGCCACCAGAGCCGCAAGTGAGACACAGGGAAAATATACCTATCATCACAGAGTCAATCTTCAGATAACTGTGGAGGGAGGAGTTCTTTATAATTAAGCAAATGTATTGTTCTAATTATAGTCACATTTCCCCTGGTATTGATTAACAATGCAGTCACAAAAGAAGATAAGGAGAGAGAATAAATCAGAGATGGAAGGGAAGATAAAAAGATTAATAATACAGACATTTTGAATGGTATCTTTCTTTCATAGGAATATTTGTAATGGTGCTAAGGAACAAAAAAATTGTCTTAGAAATCTGTAAAATAATGTCAATTAAAGCTTGGTTTTCAGCCTTTCTCCCCAAGAGATGACTTTGGAGAACATTTCCTCCAGTCTCTTATGAATTAGTTCAGAATTTTGTAGAATGAGTCATCTAGCCTATAATAGACCATATTATGTGATAAAGGTCTCATTACTTCTTTACTTACTGGACATTGTCATTAGCAGAAAGGTCCTCTGAACCCCATGGATTAAAATCTGCTTCCGGACATCGAGCTACTGTCTCCTTATATTGTCTTATTTGGAACCATCCTATCCCATGCCATGCTCATTCCTTCCTTATCTGGAATGTTCTTAACATGGTCGACTCCATCTTATTACTCAGGATTTAGCTTAAATGTCATTTTCCCAGAAAAGATGTCTCTGACCACCAGACCTCAAGAACTGAACTAGCTTTTTCCAAGTCTCTCACATCACCTGGAGAGCACTTGACATTTTTGGAAATACTAGCAAGTGTCTATTTCTATGTGCATTACCTATACACGTAATGTACTGTGTACCGCATAACCATTGGACTGTTAACTCCTTGAGAATAGTCAATTTGTCTTTTACTTAACAGTAATTTTAATGTTTAATTCCTTCTCCAACAACACGCATAGTCATTCCCCAACCAAAAAAGTAGGCTATACTTATGATAGGTTTCATCCTACTTAATAATGTATAATAAAATATATTTATAATAGGTTCATAATAAGTGCTCAATAAATTATCTGATTAAACAAGGAAAAGCAACAGGAAAGGTGAATCAATTGAATTTTAACAGACTTTTTTTCTAGTGACATGGGTCCAAACGCTTGAAGAAAATTATACTTTTTTGGTGATTTCTCTCAGTAGTATATATTCATTGTGTTTTTTTTCATTTCTATCTAGTACTTGTTTTCAAATGTCTCAACACTTCATCATCTCTAGCAGGTTATTAATCATCTACACTAAAATCTGACATACAGAACTGATCAAAAGTGTTCTACATATGATTAAGGTTTTGCAGTCTGGTAACTGATGGACATAATCAAAATAATGCCATTCAATGAAACCTACCTAAACCACTCATCAACCAGGTAGTCTCCAAAAATAATATGACTACATTGTCTCTATAATGGTAAGTGGAGGCAGGAGTGAAATGGTGCAGTGCTCCTTAAATTTTGCTATGCAGATATATTCCCTCAAGTTTCCTATCTCTTCCCAGTCATGTTTCAACTCCGTCTTAAAATTATAACAAATGAGATAAAAACAAATTTTCAAATTCTAATTTAGTTCCGCTGAGGTAAGGCCTAAGAATACGCATTTCTTTTTTTAAATTTTATTTAAAGAGAAAAAAAAAACAACCAGACAAAACAGAAAAATGGTAGCAACAATACAGAATTCCAAAGGGAAAAAAAATAAAAGAACCAAAAACAAACACACACACACACAAAAAAAACAAAACAAAAACACTAAGAAATCACCACTTGATATGTTACATACTCTCATCATTGGAAATAGTTGTTCAAGTTACAAAATTAAAGCATACAAAGTAGACATTCAAACAGTGAGACTGTTAACAGTTCTGCTCAACAATCTAACAAAAACAGTAATATGGTCATCTATCTTACACACTTAAACACACATGCAGTTATATCTTTTAGAGCACTTTCTTTTCCTCTCTTTTTTACAGTAGCAATTGCACATTTTGGGTTTTATTACTCCTGCAGTTCTTATTACTTTTACACTAGAGAAACAATGTGATATTTATAAATATGATTCTTATTTATTTCACTAATGAGGATAGTCTCTAGTTGTCTCCATTTCCCTATGAAGGCCTCAAGATCATCCTTTTTATAGCTGAGTAATATTCCATTGTATAAAAATACCACATCTTTTTCATCCACTCTGCGGTTGATGGGCATCTTGGTTGTTTCCAAGATTTAGCTATTACAAATTGGGCTGCTATAAACATAGGTGCACATATATCACTGTGATATGAACTTTTCAGTTCTTCTGGGAAAATACCCAGAAGGGGAATAGCTGGGTTGAATGGAGCTTCCACTCCTAGTCTTCTGAGAAAGAATACACATTTCTAAAAATCTACAGGTATCTGGCCCATGCTTTGAACAGGAGAGTTGCAGTGAAATTGTGAACTTGGAAATAAAAGAGATAAATATGAACTGAAGCTCTATAATTAGTAGTACCACATAGATAGACAAGTTCATTGATCTTGTTTATATATAGTGACAAAAATAACTGAGTTGAGAGTTGCTGTAAAAGTAAAATAAGATAAATACAGTAGACATATAGTTGGGATATAACAAGTAGTTTCTCAATGAATGATTTTCCAGAAACAGAAGTTAGGAGTTTATAATCAGGAAAAAAAACTGACTTTTTTTTGCAGAAACAGGGTCTAAGGCAAATTTTCTCTCATTTGACATTTATACAGGTGAATTTTTAAACCTACATACAATATTTAACATTTTTAACAATTAAATTTTATCTTGTTAGCTTTGGTCAGAGTTCTAGGCCATCAAAATTTTTTTGAATTAAGATTAGGTTACTCAGTGTATTAGCTATTGCTCCAAGCTTTACATCATCTGCAAATTTGCTAAGTGTGCCTTCTATGTCTATATATGTGTACATGTACATGTATATGTATACATATATATATATATATGTCTCTATATGTGAGTATATATATATTTATATATATATATATATATCATTAAAATTTTGAGAAGGATAAGACCAAGGACATAGATATTCTTCATTTTATTTGCTTTGAAAGAAATAGTATACATGGGGCATATACAAGGAATGCAAAAGGAAGCTGAAATTGTTTCTTACTAACTTTTATTAGCATATATTCACTATAAATAATAAATACATACATGGTGGGGATTTGGTACATATTTAAATTATATCTTAATCATTTTGTCTCACTGTTCTCTCGCCTCTGCCTTCTCTGCATCCCTAAGTCCCCTTCCCATTTCCAGAGTCTATTTGCCTGTTTCCTAGGAACTCTTTTATTTTACTCTTTAAATTATTTAAACTTTGGTTTCAGTTATAAAAGAAACCATGCTATATTTAACACCTGTGTCTGCTTTTTTTCACTTAAAATCATGGTCTCAAGGTACATCAATTTTCCTACAAAGGATTCAAAATTATCCTTCTTTATGGCTGAGTAGTATTCCATTGTGTATTTATATACCACATTTACCATATCCATTCATTTGCTGAAGGACATATAGACTGCTTTCAGGAGTTAGATATTGCAAGTTTTACTGATATAAAAAAATATAAAAATCATTGTGATATGATACCTTCAATTCTTCTTTTGGGAAGATACCTTAAAGAGGTATAGGTGGGTCCAGTAGAATCTTTTAGTTTTTTGAGGAATCTCCATACTAATTTTCATAGTGGTTGTACTAGCTAGTTTACTTTCCTACCAATGTAGAAGTGTTCCTTTTTCTGACAGCCTTGCCAACATTTGCTAGTTTTTGAATTCTTTTTGATGGCCATTCTTTTTGCAGTAATATATAATCAAGTTGCTTTGCTTTGCATTACTCTAACTACCAAAGATGCTGAACAATTTTTCCATGCACCTGGTGCCTATTTATACGTCTTTTGAGAATTGTCTATTCATTTCAGTTGGCCATTTTTTTGATTGGATCTTGCATTTGGAAGGTCTAAATTTTGAGTTTTTTATATATTCTAGATATTACTACTCTGGCTGAAGAGTACCTGGCAAAAAAATTTCCCATTCTGTAGGTTGTATCATCACTCTGTTGGTTGTTTCCTTTCCTGTGCAGACACTTTTTATTTTGATACGATCTCATTTTGTTGGTTGTTGGTGTTGTGTGCAACTCGGGTTATGTTCAGAAGGTTCTTGCCTATGCTTTCAATAGTTTTACCTATTTTATTATTGATCAGATTCAGTTTTTCAGTTTTTATATCTAGATCTTTGATTCATTTTTATTTTAGCACACAGTAACAGATAATTGTCTAGGTTCATTCTTCTGCATATGTGCAACCAGTTTTCCTAGCACCATTTGTTAAAGAGGCAATATTTTCCTCAATGTGCATTGCTGGTCTTTTTGAAGATCAGATGTTGAAATTGGTAAGCATTAAATTCATGTAACTGAATATCATCTAGTATACATTTATATTTATCTCTACATAGATTGCATGCAATATTTTTTGTGAAATATATAAATTAAATCAAAATACATTAAGCCTGTGCATTTTTTTCTCTTTTATCTGAAATTTAAACTAAAATCTGAAACAATATTAGTTTGGCATGATTTATTCACAGTAAGCCTCTATTACCTCTTAGTAATCACTATTTTCTAAACATTCAATAACAATCTATTAACAAGCTATTTTGTAATTTCAGCAATCAAGAATTAGTGTTTGAGTCATTGAAGGCATATGTACTCTGTGGTTGCAGGTTGTAGGACACACAAAATCTCAAAAATATTTTATATATTTTATATGCAAATACCTTTCCTTATACTTCTGTAGATAACTCATCTAATTTTGCATACAGATATGTTAAAAGCAGGTATGCATGCCTTATATAAATTCTTAAAATTTCAGGGCTTTCTCCTTAATCATTTTCTCTTCTACTCTCTATGCTTTTAGTATCATTGTTTTCAAAAGAAAATTTATACCTAACATGGGAATTGGACATTCTGTAATACATCTTCCTTTTAAAATGCACTTAAAATATCTAGACTGATGAGAGATGTTTCTTTGAAGCCACCATAGATTTTGAAAATGGCTGCCTCTCCAGCAACATGTTATAGTTCCCTATTTTCCTTCTCAATTATATTTCATCTGGTTTTAAATCATCCTTATTTATTTTTGAATTGACAGTCAACGCTATATGAATCATATGCAACATGGTGTTATGAAGTATAAAAACATCATGAAATGGTTAAATTTAGTTAAAACAACTGGCAGTAAGAAAAAAACTTTCCTTCTCTTTTTGTAAGCACTTTCATAACAAATAACAATTTTTTACTTTAAATTTTTGTTTCATTTGGACATTGTAAAATTACACTTTGCTCATTCATAGTCATGTAAACTTCATATACAGTGACTCAGTTTTTAAATAGTGAAAATTTTTTATTTACTTGTTGCTATGATTTGCCTTCAAAACAAAACAGACTCAAGTATCACCTACACATTTGCATATACCATCCAACCACACACACACACACACACACACACACACACACAACTATGGGCTGCCATGTTTCTTGGTTCTCCATTTGTCTTATCATTCTTTCATAGGTTTCTTTTTAATAACCTACATGGTAAACATCAGTTCTCTAAATGACACCAAAATCCAGTGATACATATCATAAGGGACCTGGTGTCAACCCTATTTGCAAGTTGCTGTGAGATAGATGTAAGTTTCCATTATGATTTATTTCAACCTCTAAAAACAAAGAAGGAAACTAAGTGTTAGTCAGACTTTGGGGTGTGTGTGGGTGTAGATGTGTCAAGTGAGAGGTGATTCAATTAGCTTTTTGATGGCAAAGTGGGCCCACTTGGATAAATTAAGATGACTATTTGAGTCATCTTACAACACAATTGTATATAGATATGAGTAGGGAAATTATAGTTTTACAATGTAGACTCAGGGAGAAATGGTGATTAGCTCAAGGTCACATAGCTAATAAGAGATGCAACCTGGATGACACTGTACTTTATAGGATTCCAAAAATCATGTGGAGCCAAGATATAAACACTTACGATAGCTAAGTAGAAAACTGAAGAAGGGCAAAGGTATCTTAGAGCATGACACGATAGACAGAAATATATGGAGAAAGGTGTGTTATTCTTTTTAAACTACGCTCATATTCACAATGTGCCTTTATTTCTTAGTATCTCAAGGTTGTCCTGGGTGTTAATTTGCTCCTTCTAAACTATAGAAATGAGAAGTCTAAAGAAGTTTTAAGAAGTGGAGAGAAAATGAGTTTGGATGATATATAGCTATATATCATGAAGCCATGAGAATTTCAAGTACAGGGGTATTCCATGAGACACAGATGCTATTTTGCCATTACTTTCTATTGTGTACATTATTTTATACATTGTATACAGTTAGCACTGGAAATGAACCCTCTCCATACATGCATGAGAAGAACCAAAAGCTTCTACCATCTTGCCTATCTAAAGAGCCACTGGCCCATGTCATACAAGTGCTCACTACTGCCTTCCCGGTCTCCAGTGTATATATTTCCTTTTGGTAAAAGCTAGGTCACACAAAGAACACCAGCTGAAAGGGAAGCTTTCAGAGAAGCTTCGTAATGTAGTATTTGTCACTCATCTTTGGAACACTGGAAGGAAACTAGAAGCAGGTCAATGTGGTGTTGAACAAGTCTGTTGTACAATACAGGGCAGCAAAGTATTTTCTAGATTCCCATTATTCTTTTGAACAAATTCAGTTCACATCTTATGAAAACTCATGGCATTGTTCTTGAGTGCACTCCCCAAGGAAAGATGTTCAAAACTGGTGCCATCTCAAAGTATTTTTTTTCCTAATATTGTTATAGAGTAATGAATGTTCAGTGTCTATAGCATCAATCTTGTATTTTTCCTACAGCTTGTTTCAACAGCAATTAAGGGCTGAGGGTTTTTTTGTGTGTCCTCTTTTTCAAGTTTATAAAAAAAATACTGGTGTTGCTGAAAGGATAGATGAATAGGCTTTCTAAGTGTGACAGAGAAAGCAAAGCAGAACTTTCAATTCCATAAAGCATCTCACAAACTCTTCTTTATTACCAATACAATCTGCCTCTGGCTTCAAAAACAATAACTGCATCTTTTTATTTCTCTGTCTTAAGAAATATTTGCCCATATTCTCAAGGAGACAAATTTTCATCTTTTCTTATGCTTTCACGAATTTATTAATCTCAAAAGTCAATTATTAGAAGAAAAAGAATATCAGTGAAAGAAAACATGAAGTATAGATATGAGAGATAAAAAAGCAGTGGGAAACTTGAGGGTATTTTAAAATTATTATTGATTCTTTATCTGGTATGAAAACTAAAGGTTTACAATTCCTAAATTAAAGCCTTGAGGTAACATTAAAACACTGTATTTTTATCTGTATAAGTGAAGAAGCTTGTATAGCTGAATGCTAAAATTACCACTCAAAAGGAGATTTGTGCTTTAGGGGTCTCACATGGCTCCATTTGGGCATTAAGATAACTTGGTAAATGGAACCATCTTAAATATTTTTACACCTATAATTGCTAAAGTACAATTTTTCACATATAATTTTTTACTAAAAGCAGCATATAATATATAAATTCTAGGGTGTTGTTTATGCTTCAAGATGTAATGGTTGATTTATTGTGTCAACTTGAGAAGTTCAGGAGTTTAACTAAGTGATTCAGCAGGGGGCCAGGGTCCTATCAATATATTTGATATTATCAGTAGACATTTGACCAATCAATATCCCTATGTTCAAATTGGCCAGTATTTTTATTCTACCCACTCATTAATTTGGACATAAATTCATATTCAGTCATATATAGCATTTTTGGTGGCAAGAAACAGAGCTGTCCTGCTGGAACAGGAGATATTTGAACTGACTTTCACAACATAAGTAAAGAGCCATCAGGTAACTCAAGAGTAGAGAATACAGTCAAGCAGAAGGACCACACAAAGTGTAGCAAAGGTAGTAAAAAAGCAAAAGTTTCCTAGTATGGATGTCAAATTGAGAAACTAGGGCCAGGGATTTAGCTCGGCAGTATAAGCACCTGCCTGGCAAGCGTGAGGTTGTAAGTTAGATCCCAGTAAAAAATTTTTTTTAAAAATTGAGAAAGTAATGTACTGTTAAAGTATGGAGACAACATCAATATTAGGAAAATTTTAATTTTTATTTAGTGTTTTCTAAATATTGCCACTTTCAGCATCATATCTCTGATTAGAAAACTGTTTATTGCTTCTCATGTCCCCCAACATTTACTTTTCTAAAAAGAGACCTTAAAATCTTCAAACATGATTCTCAATGATGACTTAATATCCATGCTCATAGGCCTCATCTGACATTACAAAAATCTATTATCGTAGATAACCATTACTTTTCTTATTGTCAAGACAAAACATCCAGCACCCAAAGGAAGAAAAGTTTATTTGGCTTACAGTTCACAGAGGTTTCATTGGCTGGGTCCAACACAGAGTGGCACATGGCAGAGGAACATCACAGAGGAGAAACACTTTATTGCACAAAAAGCACGCAAGAAATGACCACAGCTCTTTTTGCCTCTTGTATGTTATCCAGGGTACTTAGGGTGGGTACCATTCACACTCTCTTAATCCTGGTGCCCAGCGTCACACATTGTAGATTCAGCCGTCTCTGAAAAATCCAGGTACCTCTGAAAAAGCCCCACCTATGACTGCATAAGCCTTTGTAGGGAAACTCAGACACAAATCATAACACAGAGGCACTTAGATTCTGCAAACAGAATAACTTATCACACAAACTTAGTATTTCAGTTATTTACTGCCATGCAGCAAGCACCCCATATTTAGTGGTTCAGTCGTTTACAAAATCTGTTACCGATAGACTTCTCACAATAAAAATCAAGTTCTTTAGAGAGAAGGAAAATAATATAGGTCAGTTCTTCCTTCCTTTGGGTGCTAGATGTTTTGTTTGGACAATAAGAAAAGTAACTAAGACATCATGGTTATCTATGATAATAGAGTTTTGTAATGTCAGATGAGGCCTATGAACACGGATATTAAGTCATCATTGAGAATCATGTTTGAAGGTTTTAAGGTCTCTTTTTAGAAAAGTAAATAGTGAGGGGACATGAGAAGCAATAAACAGTTTTCTAATCAGAGATATGATACTAAAAGTGGCACCATTTAGAAAACACTGAATAAAAATTAAAAGTTTCCTAATATTGATGTTGTCTCCATACTTTAACAATATATTACTTTCTCAAAATAATTATGTGCAGATAATATAGGTCATATCCACATAAGGAAAGAGAATTTAAGAAGGACTAGGTGGAACTAAAATAAGAATTTTTGTTTTCTTACTCTTGGTTGATTTAATAGATAATATTTTGTTCAAAATTATAGTATCAATGTATTCCCCTGTACATACTTTCACATATATCTTGTGCATTTTCTGTGTGTGTGCATGTGTGTGTGTATGTGTGTGTGTATGAGATGGATGACACCAATGACATAAAGGATGGGAGGATGAAACCAGGGTTACTCCGTTATTATAATATACAAATACAACCCATGAAGTAGCAATGCTGTCTGAAAGTGGAGTTTGACTGGTAAATGTACACTGCTAAATCTAAGACTATCACTAAATTTTTCAGAAAAAGAAGTTTAATTGACATTTTAACAAAGAGAAAATTTTAAAAATGCTAAACTAAAACTGTAGAAAGCAGAACGTATTGGAAGTCAAAAACAGAAATGAAGAACAAGGGCAACAAATATGAAACAGTAACAGCTATGATGGGCATCAGCTGAACAACACCAATAGCCACTTTGAATTGCAATGGTCTAAATGTATACACAAGTTAAAAGACAGACATGATCACAGTGGACCAAAACCAAGACCCAACTATATGATACCTACAAGTACTCTCACTTTGAATATAAAGATACACAGAGATTAAATTCAAAGAGTAGTGAAAAGAATACCATTTTCATGTTAATAAAAACAAGAGGAAGTTGATATGATAGTTTCAGATCGTAAACTTCAAATCAAAGAATGTTCAGCATCTCTCATGAGCACGAATGCAAAAACCACTCAATAGCATATTAATAAATTGAATTAAGTATGTATAGAAAAAACATAGGCCAGTACCAAGGTACACAAATCTGGTTCAATAATCAAAAAATCAAGTAATGCTATTCATCAGATCAGCAGGTTAAAGAAAAAAAAATAACATGATCATATCACTAGATAGAGAAAAAGCATCTGACAAAATCCAACATTTATTAAAGGTAAAAACTCTCAGTGAAATAGAGAAGAAAACATCTTCAGCTTGATAAAGAATGTCTGCAAAATCCTACAGCTGACAGCATATTTTACTTGAGAAACTAGAATCCTTGCTACTAAAATTGGGAATGAAGCAAGGATGTTCTCTGTTATCAATCCCTTGAAACCTAATGCTTTAAGCCCCACATAATGAAGTAAACAAGAAAAGGAAACCAAATGTACAAACCATGAAGAAATAAAACTGTCCCTGTTTACAGAATACACGATTGTCAATGTAGATAATCTGAAAGAAGTGACCAAAAAACTGGAAGTAGTAAGTAATTATGGCACAGATACAGTATACAAATTTAATCTACACAAATTAATCACTTTCCTTTATACCAGCAGTGGACAGTTAGTTTGAATTTAACACAACATCATTTACTTTCTCAAAAATAAGATAGGTAAAAACCTAAAAAATACACAAAATCTATAATTAAGAAAAACTGCAAACCTCAGACAAAATCAAAGGAAGAACTAAAAATTAGAGAGATGTTACATGCTCTTGGATAAGAAGAGTGAACATTGCCAAGAGTCATTGATTTACAGATCAATGGAATCCAGATAAAACCCCAGAAAATTATTTTATAGATGCTGAAATATTGAAATGCTGAAAACTGATTGTAAAGTTTCTATGAAGAGCCAAAAGATCTGTGATAACCAAAACAATATTTACGAGTGATAATGTAATATTTAAAGTTCTTTTGTATCAGTACTGAAGATAGTGCTTTGTGCCTCACACATGGTAGGCAAATGCTTTTCCAAAAAGCTTCAGCCTAAGTTTAAGCAGTAGTTTTGGAGGACTAAAACTACCTGACTTCAAAGCTTACCATAGAGCCTCAGTAATCAAGGCATGGTGATATGAGTGAAAAAGTAGATAGAAAGAATAATGGAACAGAAGAGAATCCAAAAATTGACTCACATTAATATAGTAGAACTGATTTTTTACAGAGGAACAAAATATAATGGAGAAAAAAGAATCTGCTCAACAAATAATGTTGGAACAACTGGATATTCTCAAGAAAACCAATCCAGACATAGATCTTACACTTTCATAAAAATTAATGGAATATAGATCTAAATGCAAAACACAAAGCTCAAAATTGTCAAAGATAACAAGTTAAAATCTGGATAACTTTAGACTTGGTGATGAGGTTTTAGCTGTAACACTAAAAATTGATAAACTATATTTCATTAAAATTAAAATTTCTGTTCTGTGAAAAGACCCTGTCAAAAGAGTAGGAAGACCAGCCATAGCCTTGGAGAAAGCATTTGTAAATTTGTCTGATACATTATCATTATCCAAAATACACAAAACCTGTTAAAGCTCAACAGTAAGATGACAAACTACCTGATTTTAAAAATGGACCAAAATTTTTAACAGACAGCTTATTTAGAAAACTACATGGATGGCAAAAAAGCACACAAATAGATACTCCACATCATATGTCATCAGGGAAATGCAATTTAAAAGCACAGTGAGATAGTACTATATACCCATTTGAAAGGCCAAAATCTAGAACAGTGACAACACCAAATGCTGGCAGATGTGGAGCACAGGAACCCTCAATCATTACTCATGGGAAAGCAAAATGGTACAGCAACTTTGGAAGACAATATGGTGTTCTCTTAGAAAATTAAAACTACTCTTACCATATACTTTTGTGATCACTTCCTTGACATTTATCCAAAAAAATCTGACAACTCATATTCACACAAACAAGTACATGGATTTTATAACACCTTCATTTATAACTGCCAAAACTTAGAATCAACCCAGATGTCATCTACTAGGTAAACGGACACATTACCTGTGGTACATTTAGATGATGGAATATTATTCAGCAGTAAAAATAACTTAGTTATCAAGGCATGAAAAGATAGGTAATTTATATTCATATCATTAAGTGACAGAAGCCAATGCACAAAGGCTGCATGCTGTATTCTTAGAACTATATGCCATTCTATAAAAGGCAAAACTGTGGAGATAAATTTTAAAAATCAGTGAATTCCAGAAGATAGAAGAAAGGGAGGGATGAATAGTCAAAGTACAGAGGACTTTTAGGGCAGTGAAAATATATGATACTATAATAGTATATTCATGTCACTTTACATTTGCCCAAACTCATAGACTGTGTAACAATTTAGAGTGAATCCTAAACTGTGCATTCAAGAGCGATGATGCCATCAGTGGTGGTTCTTGAAGCATACCAAATATACCATTCTGGTGGGGGTATCAGTAACTACGTTTGCATGGAACAGGATTTATAGGACATTTCTGAAAGTTCCTCACAAGTTTGCGATGAATCTCAGACTGCTCTACAAAATTAGGTCTTAAAAATTCATAACAACTACCATTTATATAACTTTTTCTCTATGCATATAGCACTGGAAGCTATCCTTTCATTCTCATTCAACATTTAATTCTTATAACCACCCTATGAAACAAATACTACCATCTCATTTTTATAGATAAGAAAAGGGTCACTTGACTAGGCAATACATTTTGCCTGAAATATATAAAGAACGCAAAAGGAGAACTCAGTTTGGCAGGGGAGAGAGCTTTACAGAAAAAGTCTACTTTTCATCACCCAGACTTTCAGAAATTCTTGCCGATGAAATGCCCCTAAGTCAAAGAAGAAGCTTCTTTATAATCTCTGAAATGAAAGGAAACTTCTACAAAGCCTTAAAATTCTGGTTCAAATAGAGAGGACATTAATCTTGAAGTTGTAAGGACCTGGTTTCTTATCCAGCCGCTGCCAACTACTCTGACAATTTTTCCAACTAGGAGATGCAAATTACACCTACTTCAGGGGGTTGTGTAAATTAAATGAGATAAGGAATATAAGAGTACTTTGTAAACTGTACGTATCAGCTGTCATCACTATGACTACCCTGTTAATGGCCCCTATGTCAACTGCAGCAAATATTACAACTGTTCAGGATTCAGGGTGAATATTTTCATGCTAATCTTTCAAATTCATTGAGGAGACATTTTACTTTTGTTTTATCATGTTAGCAGAGGTCATTTTACTGCAATCCTGTCCATCAGGTTTCATTTTGGATAGAGTTCAGTCTAATTGAAACTCTCAATAATAGGTTTGGCTCCACTTAAAGATTCATTCAACCACCTTCTCTGCAAGCACAAGCCAACGTTTGTGCATATTTGGATTATAAATCATACACTAACCAGTGCCAAAATCAGTCACCTCTTTTATGAGCCAGTCTCTGATTCCAAGACTGAATTAGCCCCTTCTTCGTCTATTTTCTGTTATGTGTTGCCAACACCATTATAGCACTTATAATAAAGTATAATAATTGTGTCTTTGACCTTCCTTCACAAGAAATTGTGAGCAACTTCAAGGTAGAGATGTAGTAAAGGATTCTTATTCATCATGAACAGTAGATAACAACATGTGCTTACTGAAATGAGGGAGGGGACACAAGGAGGCCCAGACAACAAAGAAATCGCCCCTTAGATAAGGATGTTGCTCAAGAATATTTCTGGTATTCAAGAATTTCAAATACAGGAGAAAAAAAAACATTAAGAAAAATCATCCTTTCCATAACATGTTTCAAAATTATAGTAAGTTGTAAGTGCAATGTAAATTAAGTTATTCCAAACTCATAACACTAGATATACAGGAAGAGAAAAGCAGCTTATTTGAATTTCTCATCCCCTGAATTAGATATCCTATTCCTTCTGGAGAAGAGGAGAGCCTGGGCTTTATTTATATAATGACGAAATCCAGCATTACATACACATGCCACTGTGAGGTAAGATCAGAGAGACAAAAAATTTTCTTATTTAGTAAGTTGTTTCTAAGTGTTTCATTTATATATTTTGAAATAAAATCATCTATTATATCATAGAATCCTTTCTTAGTATATTTTTCTCCATATTTTTAGTTAAACATTAATCCAATATAACCTTTGGACTAAAATGCCAAATTTTTTGTGCTGTGGGATGCATTTTTGAAAGCACTGACAACACTGGAATATATAACCCTCCTCAGTGAAGTTAGAGGTCTGAGTTTCAAAAACTATGAGAAAGCACTTTGCTTTTACATTCTCAAATGTTGACATGCATTCCTGAGGGGCTTGCTGAAGTGAGGATTCTGTTGCAGTGGGTCTGGGCATGGTCCTGAGAGTATATTTCTAACAATTTCCCAGGTGATACCCAAGTTGTTTATCCACAGACAATTCACTTAGTAACAAAGTTCTAGTAGCCACTGTGAATTCACCATCAATGAAATTTCTAAGGTAACCTGCCCCTTACCTTCCCTATACCAGTGGTTATGGACATTTTCCCTATTAACACCTTTTATTTAACAGAATAGTTGCTTTAATAAACAACCTTGAAACATTGGACCATTCATTTAGTTAGCTCAGATTTAATCACTGCAAAAATGTGGTTCATGCAATGATTAAGAAATGGTAATGTCCTTGGCAGATGCGGCAAATTTTGTTGAGCCACATTTTTTCCTCTACGAATTCCTTTTTCCGTGATTCACTTCACATGTGAATTCTGATAGATATTACTAAAGGTATAATCTGTGATCAGTATCAAAAAAGTTACCAACCCTATCAAAAAGAAAGGCTGAAATGCCGATCTAAACACTCACAGGAGGAGAG
>PVJX010029139.1:0-26497 GCA_004027295.1 Dolichotis patagonum
CGCTGATCTTATCTTCACTAATAGTAGCCCCAGGACCTCTTATTCGAGCGGGTTTTTGCGCTTTAGTTTCTTTCTGTGTTGTGAGAGTCTATCTCTCTCTGTTTGGGTCTCTCCAGGGTGTTTTATTCTGGCATTTGAGCTGTCTCTCTCAGAGAGGGTCTCTCTCCTGCTACCTACCAGTCCGCCATCTTGTCTCCAGCTCACTTTTTTTTCTTTTTCAAATTTTACTTCTTTCATTTTTCTCTTCCCCACCTTTCATTTTTATTATTATTAAGCTTTATTAATTTGTAGATTACTAGTTGATTCTATACTATTATTGCTGATTTTTGTTCTATTAATGGTGGGATTATTGTTATAGATATTTAGTAGATATTTATTGTACATCAACATTTGGTTTGTCTTTGTGTTTATATTATTACTGCATTTAGTAGATATTTATTGCATATCAACATTTGGTTGTCTTTGTGTTTATATTATTATTGAATTTCTCTTTTCTATTGTTAAGGTTGCTATAGTTGTAGTTTTCATTTGTTCTTACAATATGTCAGTGTCCAGTCTGTCTTTGACTCTATTATCACTGCTTTCTTTGTTATTGCCAGTGATGGTACAGCAATTCTTTTAACTGATTTTTACTGTATGCCAATATCTAAATTATTTTTATATTATTAACATTAGTGCATTTTAGTCTCTAGTCTCCTCTCTGAGTGGTACTAAGAAATCAAGCCTCCAGAAGAAATTTGGACATTAAGAAGACAGTTAAATATGGATGGAAGAAGGTTTTAAAGAAAAAACCTTAACCAAACACAAGGGCCAATTCTAACTACAGACAAGTTCTAACTAAAGGGATCTCCACAGTAGTGACAGTCTTTCTACCCTAACAGGCCTTCAACCTGCAGCACAAAAGATGTCTCTAAAAACTCTTAACTTGCCAAAAGCTAGTCTTACAGACACTGAAGTAGAAGGAACTACAGGCAGAGAACTGAAAAATCAAATGACCAAAATGTTTGAAGAAACAAACAAGCAAATTCGTCAACTATTTAGCAAGTTTCAAGAGGATTTTATTAAACAGATAAAGGATTTTACTAATGTTTAGTGAGTTTAAAGGAAAAGAATAAGATAATACAAAATACAAATAAGTTTGAGAAAAATTTATAATTATAAAAAGAAAGGATATGAAAATTCAATTGAAAATATAGATAGCAGATTTGAGCAATAGGAGGACAGAGTGCCTGGAGTAGAACAAAAACTCAGTAATACCTTAAAAAACAATAGGGTACCATGCAAGCTGGATCCAACAGCTGCCTGATGACTCAGAAAAGGAAAAAACTAACCTCAGAATTCTAAAACTAAAGGAAAAATTAGAAGGTAACTGAAATAAATACAAATTTTTCCACTGAAATCATAGTAGAAAACTTTCCAAATACAGGGAAAGAATTCAATATAAAATTATAAGAGGAACATAGAACTTCAAATAGCCATAAGCAGGAAAGACCATCTCCATGAAATACCATAACCAATATCTCAGAAATTCAACAAAAAAGGGGCTGGGGATTTAGCTCAGTGGCACAAGTGCCTGCCTTGTAAGCACATGGTTGTGAGTTCAATACCCGGTACTGATAAGAAAGAAAGAAAGAAAGAAAGAAAGAAAGAAAGAAAAAGAAAGAAAGAAAGAAAGAAAGAAAGAAAGAAAGAAAGAAAGAAAGAAAGAAATTCAACAAAAGGAAAGACTACAAAAAGCAGTTAGAGAAAAACAGCAAGTTATTTATAAAGATAAGCCTATCAGAGCCATATAGATTTCCTAAGACAAACATTAAAGGCTAGCAAAACTTGGAACAATATTTTTCAAGCCCTAAGACACAACCATCATCCTTGATGTGTATGTTGTACAAAATTAGCCTTCAAAATCAATGAAGATCAGGGCAAGATGGCGCACACCTATAATCCAGCATTTAGGAGGCTGAGGAAGGAGGATTGCCATGAATTTGAGTCCAGTCTGGGCTCCATAGTAAGTTTAAAGTTAGTCTAAGGTATATAACCAATGAAGAAATTATAAATCAATGAAGAAATAAAAATTTTCCATAACAAACCCTAAAGTAATACATGACCAGTAAACCAGTATTATAGAAAACAGTCAAGGGAATCCTAGAAAGGGACAGGGAGGCATAAAGCCCTCCCAAAAATTATACATCTGACTTGGAGAGTAAACAAAAGGAGAAAAAAGGAATCAGCACTGGAAAAATGAAGTAAAGACAGGAATAAGTAAGAATAACATAAGATTCAGTGGAGTCAATGAAAAAAGCAATAGATAGCACAAATGATATAAAAAATGTTCACAGACATCACAGCAGAAAACTTCCTTGACCGGGAGAAAGAATTTGACATCCAGATAAGTGAGAAATACAGAACTCCAATTAGCCATGATAAAAAAAAATAATCTACAGCCAGGCAAATCATAACCAACATTCTAGAAATTCAACACAAGAATAGAATATTACAAACTAAGATAACAAGATATACTATGATACCTATTACTGTTATCCCAGTATCCTGCTCTGAATTTCTGCACCAGTTTCATTGCATTGTCTTGATTGGTTTTGTTCTCTCTTGTTTTGTTGTATTTCACTATCTTCAAAATAAAATAAAAAAGAATAGAATATTACAAACTGTTAGGAAAAAGAAACAAATCACCTATAAAGGAAAGCCCATCAGAATCACAACTGACTTCTCAACACAAATCCTCAATTCAAGAAGAGCTTTCAGTTAAGTATTTCAAGCTCTAAAGGAAAACAACCTCCAACCCAGGCTGATGCATCTTGCAAAACTATCTTTCAAATTGATGGAAAAATAAGATACTAGCATGACAAAGAACACCTGAGGAAATTCATGAGCACCAAACCAGCACTCTAAAATGTTCTGCAGTACATTCTAGAAAAAGATAACAAAGACTACAAATCAATGTACCCCCAACAGAAGGAATCCACCAGGCAAGGTAAACAATTAAACAGGAGGAGGAAAAAGTGAGGAGCCAACAACAGAAAAATAACATGACGGGCTGGGGATTTAGCTCAGTGGCTTAAGCACCTGCCTGGCAAGTGCGAGGTCATGAGTTCGATCCCCGGTACCAAAAAAAAAAAAAAAAAAGAAAAGAAAAATAACATGACAAAGATGAGTCAATACCTATCAGTTTTAACCATCAATGTTAATGGTCTCAATTTATCAATCAAAAGAAACAGACTAGCAGGATGGATCAAGAAGCAAGATCCAACAATATGCTGCATTCAAGAAACACATTTAACTGAAAAAGAAATTCATAGACTGAAAATCAAAGAATTGAAACAGTACTCCATGTGACAGGAACCCAGAAAAAAGCAGGGGTAGCTCTTCTATTTTTTTTTTTTTTTTTTTGGTTCTGGGGATTGAACTCACGACCTTGCGCTTACCAGGCAAGCACTTAAGCCACTGAGCTAAATCCCCAGCCCAGCTCTTCTATTTGCAGACAAGGTAAATTTCAAGCCAAGAATGATTTAGAGAGATGAAGAAGGTCACTATATTCTTGAAAAGGAAACAAATCAAGAGGAAGGAATGACAATCATAAACATACAGATAACAAATACTGATGTAACTATGTAAAATAAATATTCATGGAAATAAAAATCAAACAAGCACTAACACAATTTTTATCAATATCCCACAGTCACAAATAGATGAAGTAGACAAAAAAAAACCAATGAAATATTAAAACTGAACCAAATTTTTGAAAAAATGGACTTAGTAGATGTCTAGAGTGTGTCACCACAATATCAGAATGCATATTCTTCTGAGCTGCACATGGGACATTCTCCAAAATAGACCACATACTAACTTATAGAACATGCTTAAGTAAATGCAAAGGAAGTGAAAATATCCCATGCATATTATCAGACTGTAGTGCAATGAAATTAGAAAGCAGTGGAAAAAGAAACCACAAGAACTTCATAAAGACATGGAAATTAAATTATAATCTGCTGAGCAACCAATAGGTTACAGATGAAACTGAAGAAGAAATTAGTTTCTACAATTAAACAACAATGACAATACAACATTCTGGAACTTATGGAACACACTGAAAGTGGTCCTAAAAAGGAAATTTATAGCAGTAAATACCCATAAAAGGAAAACAAAGCAAGCTCAAATAAACAACTTTAAATGTAAACCTCAAACTTACAGAGAAAAAAAGTAGGTCAAGCCCAAATCTTGTACAAGGGAGAAAATTATAAAGATCAGAGCAGAAATTGATGCAATGGAGACTAAGAAAACAATAAAAAGAATCAATGAACCAAAGTTGATTCTTTGAAAGATTAAATAACATCGACAAATCCTTGGCCAACTTTATAAAAAAAAAGTAAAAACTCAAATCCATGCAATTAGGAATGTAAAGATTGAAATCACAACAGACCCTGAAGAAATCCAGAAGATCATCTATATCTACTTTGAGAAATTGTATTCCAATAAGATGGAAAATGCAGAAGAAATGGACAAATTCCTAGATACCTATGAATTACCAAAGTTGAATCAAGAAGATACAAAAATCCTAAGTAAATCAATATTAGTCAATGAAATAACAAATGTAATTAAAAACCTACAAACAAATAAAAACCCAGGCCTTCATGGATTCACTGCTGAATTCTACAAGAAATTTAGAGAAGACCGAATGCTGCTACTTCTCAAACTCTTCAGTGAAATTGAAAGGGAAGGAATACTCCCAAATTCATTCCTGGAAGCAAGCTTTACCCTGATACCAAAACCAGAAAAGGACACAACTAAGAAAGAGAACTACAGGATAATCTCCCTAATGAGCACAGATGCAGAAATCCTCAATAAGATACTGGCAAACAGAATGCAGCAAATCATCAAGAAGACTACACATCATGACCAAGTGGGATGCATTCCAGGGATGGTTCAACATAGTAAATCAGTAAATGTACTATACCATACTAACAGAGCTGAGGTCAAGAATCATGATCATCTCACTAGATGTAGAAAAAGCTCTTGGCAAGGTTCAGCATGCATTCATGATAAAAATACTACAGAAAAGTGGAATAGATGGTCTTTTTCGCAATCTGTTAAAAGCCATCAATGACAAATCAACAACCAACATCATACTAAATGGACAAAAACTGAAAGCTTCCACTCTAAAATCAGGAACAAAGACAAGGATTTCCACTGTCACCACTCTTCCTTAGTATAGTTCTGGAAACTCTAGCCAGAGCAATTAGACAGGAGAAAGAAATAAAAGGAACAATTATAGGAAAAGAAGTTAAATTATCATTATTCACAGATGACATGACCCCAAAACTCTGCCAAAACACTTCTAGACTTAATAAGTAAATTAAATATAGCTGGATACAAAGTCAACCTTCAAAGATCAGTAGCCTTCCCACACACTCATAGCAAATTCACTGAGAGAGAAATTATGGAAACAATACGTTTCACAGTAGCATAAAAAATACCTAGGAATCAATCTAATGAAGGAAGTAAAAGACCTCCACATTGAAAAATACAGTACTGTGAAAAAGGAGATTGAAGAGAATATCAGAAAATGGAAAGATATCCTTGCTCTTGGGTAGGAAGAACCAATATAATGAAAATGGCCATACTTCCAAAACTCTCACAATGAAATTTCAATCAAAATTCTGACAGCAAACCTCAAAGAATTACAGAAAATAATCTTAAAATTCATTTGGAACCAAAAGAGACCTAGAACAGCAAAGGCAATTCTGGGTAACAAAAGCAAGGCAGGGGCATCACAAACCCTGACTTGAAGTTATACTATAAAGCTATTGTAATTTAAAAAGAACATAGGACGATACTGGTAAAACAAACAAAAAACAGATCTGAGGATCAATGGAACAGATTAGAAGATGCAGAAACAACTCCAGACACACTTAGCCACCTTATCTTTGACAAAGATGTCAAACACTTTCACTGGAAAAAAGATAGTCTCTTTAATAAGTTGTGCTGGAAAAACTGGCTTTGCACATGCTGAAGATTGAATTTGGACTCATATCTTTCACCATGCACTGAACTAAATTTGGAATGGATCGAAGATCTAAATATTAAAACAGAAACATTAAATCTGCCAGAAGACAGAACAGGTAAAACTCTTGAAGTCACTGGTGTAGGCAAAGACTTTATGAATAAAATCTTGATTGCACAGGAACTATCACAAAGAATCAATAGCTGGGATCTTGTCTTATTAAAAAGCTTTTGCACAGCAAGAGGAACCATCGAGTGACGATACAAACAATGTGAAAAAATGCTTGCCAGTTGTTCCTCAGAGAAAGGATCACTACAAAACACTCAAAAAAACTCAAACCTCCCAAATTTAAAGACCCAGTCCAAAAATGGACATCTGAGCTGAATACACACTTCTCAAGTAAACAGGTAGAAACAGCAAATAAATATATGAAGAAAGTTCATCATCACTGGTCATTCAAGAGATGCAAATTAAAACAACACTGAGATTCCATCTCATCCTAGAAAGAATGGCTACTATCAAGAAATCAACCAATAACAAATGCTGGAGGGGCTGTGGGGGAAAAGGAACACTTCTCCACTGCTGGTGGGAGTGTAGACTGGTGCAACCACTGTGGGAAGCAGTGTGACGATTCCTCAAAAAACTACAACTAGAGGTTCCATTTGACCCAGCCATTGCCCTCTGAGTATCTTCTAAAAAGAATTAAAAACATCATACCACAGTGATATATGTGCACCCTATATTTATAGAAGCACAATTTATAATAGCTAAATCTTGGAAACAACCCAAGTGTCCCTCAATTGATGAATGGATAAAGATGTGGGTTTTTTATAGAATGGAGCACTACTTTACCATAATGAAGGATATGCTGGAGATGCTTCTAGGAAAATGGATGCACGTTGAGTCCATGCTCTTAAGTGAAATAAATCAGACACAGACATGTGTGTAAAATCTGAATGGTTTGCTGGTGTGAGAAACTGAAAGTGTAAATAAGGACCAAAATGTTTAACAGGTATTGTGAAACAGGAAGAAGATGTTCAAATGGGGAGGGGAACAAGGGAAAGAGGAGGGAGAAAGGAAAGAAAAGTTTTAAAAAATGAGAAAAGAAGGAAAAAATAAATAACTACTGGACATAAAAGGACAGACAGACACCGATACAATCATAGCAGAGGATATCCACACCCCACTCACAGTTAGTCAACCAGACAAAAACTTGCAAGAAATATCAGATTTAAACCACACTGCTATATGAATGGACAGCTACAAAGTGACTCATTCCACAATGGAATACACATTTTCCTCAGCAATACATGGACATGTTCCCCAAAATAAACCATATCTTGAACAATAAACCATGCTTTACTAAATACAAAAGAATTGAAATACTCCCCTGCATACTTTCAGATTATGGTGCAATACAGTAATAAATCAAAAGCAAAAGAAACCATAGAAATTATGCTAATAGATGCAGATGCAGATTAAAAAACATATACTGAATAATCAATTGATCACAGGAGAAATCAGGGAAGAAATGTAAAAGTTCCTAGAATCAAATGACAGCAAATGTATAAATGCCAAAGCCTATAGGACACAATGAAAGCAATTCTAAGAGGGAAATTTATATCTCTGAATGCACATACTAAAAGAATTGAGCAATCACAAACAAATACCTAACTGTGCATCTCAGAGTACAAAAAAAGAGTAATTCAAAATTAAGAGATTATAAAAATTATAGTATAAATTAATAAAATACAGACTAAAAATCAATATTGCCAAAATGGCCATAGTTAGAAAACTGATAAGTAGATTTAATACAATCCCAATCAAAATACCAACCGTATTCCACACAGAACAAGAAAAAACAGTCACAAAATTCATATGAAACCAGAAGAGAGACAGAATAACAAAAGTAATCCTGAACATGAGCAAGATAGAAGGCATCATAATCCCAAACCTCAAGAAATATTACGAAGCTGCAATGATAAAAACAGCAGGTACCAACACAAGATATTGTGGGTGAATGGAACAGGATTAGAAGACAACGAAATAAACCCAGGAACTTTCAGCCATCTGATCTTTAATAAAGAGGTCTTAAAAATTGGTGCTGGAAAAACCTGCTATACATATGCAGAAGAATTAATCTGGATACATATCTCTCTCAAATACTAAAATAAAATCAAAATGCATGAGAAATCTAAATATTAAAACAAAAACTCTTAACCTGCTGGAAGACAAAGTAGACAAAACTCTTGAAAGCATAGGCAGAGGCAAGGACTTTCTGAACAAAACCCCAATTGTACACAAAATGAAACCAAGAATCAACAAAAGGGATTACATAAAATTAAAAGGCTTTGGCACAGAAAAGGAAACAACCTATAGAGTAAAGACAGAACCTACAGAATGGGTAAAAAAATTTACCAGCTATTCTTCTGACAGAGGATAAGCGCAAAGAATATGTGAGAACAAACAAACAAACAAACAAAAAGACTTCCTAAAACACTAAATCAAATATGGGCAACTGCAATGAAATGACACATCACAAAAGTAAAAAATGATCAATAAGTACATTAAAAGAAATGATCAGCATATTTAGCCATTGGAGAAATGCAAACCAAAACAACACTGAGACTGCGTCTGACTCCAGAAAGAATGGCTATCGCCAAGATCTTGAAAAACTAATCCTGGTGCAGTCAGGCATGGTGGTGTGTGCCTGTAATCCTTGCACTTTGGAGGCTCTGTTCTACAGAGTGAGTTCAAGTCCATCCTGAACTGCATAGTGAAATCTCATCTCAAAGACAAAGAAAAAAAGGGGTGAGGGAGAAAAACTAATGCCGGTCGTGAAATTGTGGAGGGAAAGGAACCCTTCTATTTGTTTGTGGGAACAAAAACTAGTACAACCTTTATTGAAATTGGTATGGAGAGTCTTTAAAATACTAAAACTGTGAATTTTATTCAATCTAACTATACCGTTTCTGGGTATTTTCTTTTCAAAAGATACATCATATTAGTTATACATACATACCTATATTTATCGGAGCACAACTCACAATAGCTAAATCTTAGGAATGGCTTAGATGATCATCAACATATGAACAGATAAAAAATGTGGTACAAAACTGGCAGACCAGAGAGAACCAGGAAAAAAGCTATACACCCACCTGGGAGCCAGCTGGCGTGTGGACTCGGGATATCCAGGAAGGAGCCCCCGGAGCCAGCTGAGACAGGAGTCGAGAGAAGAACACCCCCTAAGCAATGGATGATCAGAGGAACTGTATTGTTTGACTGATTTTGCAAGCCTAAAGCACTATTTTGAGGACAACAATACACAATATAGTAACTATTGTAGATTTCCTACTGTCTTATCACTGCTTCATTTCACTTTATTGTTCTGTTTTACTCCTTTTAAAATTAAAAACAATGTACATATAAACAGTGGAGTATTACAAACTGAAAGATAAACTTGAGCCATTTGTAGGAAAATAGATGCATAATGCTAAGTGAAATAAATTAGAACACAAACTTAAATATCACATGGGTTCTCTTGTATGAGAAGCCCAAAGAATGAATAATTTAAAGAGCAAAATAAAAGGTAGATGATAGGAAACAGAGAAGTAGACCTTTGGAGATGAGAAAGGGATTTAAGGAAAGAAGTAAAAGAGAGGAAGTAGAGGGAACGTGGAAGCAAAAAGAATTAAGATGTGATGTATGTACCAGGTCCTCACAATGAATGCATTCATTATTTACCAGAAGCTATGTGCTAATGAAAAAAATAATATACAAAAATATTTGGCTAATGCATAGCCAACTTAAAATATCAAGCCAAAAAGTCACACTAAAATAAAGTATGTTTGCTTAGGGAATTTGTGTAAACCAAAAATAAATGTTGTATAGATATAATATATATTATATATAATATATATTTAAAAGATATATATATATCTTTTAAATTTCCACACCTTTTAAAGATTAGCAGATATAAAGAGTAATACTGAAACATAAAATGAGAATAAGAAAAGAAATCATTGGGAAAAAATTCAATAGAAATCTTATATGTAAAATATAGTTACTGAAATATGTAAACAGAGACACAGTACCTGAGAGATAAACAGTAGTTGAGATACATGTGAAAATTAATTAGTTCAGAGTTGGAAAATCAGATTGAAAACTCTCTCAGGAAATAAAAACATAGAGAGAACATACCAAAAGAAAAGTCAAGTGATATGGAGAATTAAATATCGGTATCTATCATCCTGGATTATGAAAATCTAGGAAGAAATAAAAAATGGAAACAAAGAAAAAATGTTTAGAAAATATAAAGATTAATTTTTCAGATTTAAAGAAAAATATCATAAATGTGACATTCATCTAGCATACATTTAAGTATTTACTAAGTACTAAGCCTTAATACTCTTCAAATAAAACTTCAGTCATCAGTACAACCCTTCAAATAGCAACTTAGGTCAGCTCCCCATTTTTAGAATAAGGATACTGGGGACAGCCAAAACGGTGGTAGTGATCAGCAACAAAATACAGTCCCTCCAGAATGTAGAATACAGACACATGGAAAACAACAACCTGATGAAGAGAAAAAAAGAATTAAATCTTCAGGAATAGTGATGGAAATGACAGGAAAATTGGAAACTACATAGAAGGTAGAGCAATGGAGCATAATGCAGAGAAAAGAACAAAGCAGTCTAAGCATGGGTCTGGGGGGTGAGGAACCTGTTTCCATAGACACAAGGTAAACCCCCGGGGTCCTGAGCTCCAAGGAGTAAAGGACTGAGCCAGCAGCGTTAGCCCCGGAAAATTCACAGCTACTGTAAACTGTAAAAACAGTGTGCAATGTTATTCCAAAAGTGACTCCTGCATAGCAGGGCAGGGTTTAAGAAGAAATCACGTGCAGCACCTGCCATATTGCCAAAGTGTCTTACTAGATACCATTTCAGGAAGGGTTATTTAAGGCTAAACCACAGAACAATCACAAAACAACTTCACTTCAGGGTTCCCAGCATTACTGCACACAGTGACTAGAGACAGACATGGGAGACAGTTGTAGAGAGGCTGGGAGAGCTGGGCATTTTTGGCGACATTTTGTTGCCTTGTCTTTTCATGCTTCTGCTGTACTTGCTGTTGTGTATGTATTTTGCGCTAAGCTATGTGGGCACGTACAGTGGGAAGACTTTGTTGCAAGTGTAGAGACCTGGTTAGCTAGTATCTGCCTGTCAGGGGTACAGTCTAGGTATGGTTAACTATAGGCCTTTACCTCTGTCCCAAGACCTGACTACCTCTGCTGATTTGGGAAGGAAGGATACAGTATACTTGGCCCAGCACCCAGTTCTCCAACTGGGTATACTGTTCAAAGACAATTTGGATATTGCCATGCAGATAAAACCTATTAACCACAACTCTGCCACCTTGGCAGTAACAACTAAATCAGCACAAATAATAGCATCAAAGACAAACTAGATATTGACACAGTGTAACAATAATGTACTGCCCTTAACTATGGAAAAGATATCTATAATTAGTATAAATGCTAAAAACAGACCAAATGTTACCATATAGCAGATATCTACTAAACACAACAGTAATTTCATAAAATTAATTAAAGATTAATAAAGCTTAACGGTTATACTGGTAAAGTAGAGGGGTACGGAACAAGAGAATGAAAGGAAGAGAATTTGAAAAAGAAAAATGGGAAGGAAAGAAAACTGAGAAAAAAGATCTTATTAAAGAGTAAAATAAAAATTAATATAATTAGATAATGGTAACAGAAAAGAATGACCAAAAAAGAAGAAAAAAAGACTAAGAAAAAAAAAATTAAAAAGAACGAAGGGTGGGGGGAACCTGCAAACCCCAAAAGGCAATAACAAAGACAAGAAAAAAAGAAAGAAAAAGAAATTACTTCACAAATTTTCTCTGCATTTTTGAATAAGGGATTTCTTTCCAGGATCTGCAATTTTGGAATCCAGTAAGGCACAGTTTTCTTTGCCTAGGTTTATGGCTTGTGGGTTTATGAGGTGCCTTCCTGTCCCAGAGGCCTCTCTGTCCATTCACCCAAGACTGTAGTAACCATTCAAGGTGAGGCACGTTCTTGCTCATGTGGGTAGATGAGGAAAGCAATCACACCCTTGACCTGAGCTGAATGTATGAAGCAGAGTGGAGAGTCAAGCAGATTGCTCTACTTAATAGCAGCACTTCATACCAATTCATACCAATGCAATTAAAAACAAACACAGGGCTGGGGATTTAGCTTAGTGGCTTAAGCACCTGCCTGGCAAATGTGAGGTTGTGAGTTCAATCAAGTACAAAAAAAAAAAAAAAAAAAAAATGAAACAGTGAAATCACAATGGATATCTTTGAAATCCAGATTATTAGTAACTACTTTGAGAACTTGTACTCCAATGAATCTAGCAGAAGTGGACAGATTTGATGAATGTAATATCCATTCATCATAAAAACCCTGATGAAAATTGGTATAAAAGAATTTATCTCAGCTGGGGATTTAGCTCAGTGTCATAAGCATCTGCCTGGTATGTGCAAGGTCATGAGTTCGATTCCTGGAACCCCCTAAAAAGAGAAAAAGAAAAAAAGAATTTATCTCACCCTGATAAAAGCCATTTATTACAGACCAATGGCCAATTTCATAATAAACAAGGAAAAACTGAATACTTTTCCTCTCTATGATCAGGAACAAGACAAGAATGCCTACTACCACCATTCCTGTTCAATGTAGTTCTCAAAACATTTGCCAGAGGAATTAGGCAAGAGAAAGAAAAGGAATGTATACAGGAAAAGGAAGAAATCAAGTCATCATTATTTGCAGATGATATGATCCTTTTCATAGAAGACCTGGGACTCTTCTCAGAGGAAGGGTTTTCCAGCCTTGCAATCTTGCGCCTATGAAAGGTGGGGGTCTTGTATATGACCTTAAGCCATTTCTTCTATCATTCTGTTGTGAAGTACTTGGCTTCTTTTTCATGCTAATCTTTTCAACAATTAGCTCTCCTCTGCTCCACATTTGCAGGCCCTAACTTTGCTGATCTTCCTCTCTGGTCAAACTCAGAACTTAATCATTCAGCTATTCTTTTGATCTTGAATCTCAAAGTAGCACTGATTAAAAGCTCCCAACAATACTCAACCCATGCCCTTGGTGTTTGGCAGTCATGAAATTTTCTCTACTAGTTAATTATTCTGCTACCCTTAATCTTAGACCCCTGAAAAGTCTCCAGACATGAGCAAAATTTCCACTAGAACATAATACACTTGGTCTGGAATCCAACTTCCAATGAAGTTCTTTTTTCAGTTGAAACCTCCTGAGCCTGGTCTTTTTCATCTGCATTTTTATTAGCATTCTGATCTTCTGAGTTCTGACCAGAATCTGCCCATCAAACCCAGCACTTGGCATTCTAGGGCTGTTTCTCCAGCCAGCTTTTCCAAACCTTCACAACTCTTCCCACAAGCCGGTTACTAAGGCTTCTGAACCACATGGTCAGGGGGCACTCGGTACAAAAATCTGTATCAGGGTTCATGAGGGGAACAGATTTTAATATTATTGATATATAAAGAATTTACAGGGTACCTTGTGATGGCTGCCTACAGACAGAGGTGGAAGAATGCAGAAGGGTCATCTGCATGCCGGACAGCTGGAGGATCCTATTAAAAGCCAAAGGCCTGAGCGTACAGCAGAGTCCCCTGAGAATTCTTACTAGGAAGTTGAAAGGCCTGCATTGCGAGGCAGGAGGGTCTGCTCTGGAAGGCTGAAGAATCTGCACTGGGCATCCAAAGGTGATGGAGAAGGCTGGAGCTCCCCTGAAGGAGCAAAAGAATGGCTTCCTTCTTGTGTCCCTTGTTACCCCATTTAGGCAACAAGCCTACTGGTTGGTGTTCCCCACATCCAGGTTGGGTCTTTCCTCTAGTAACTCAGTCATTCAGACACACCCAGAAGTATGCTAAACTAATCTGATAGGGACCTTTTATTCAAGTTGATACCACAATTAACTATTATACTTACCAATCCTTAACATGACATCTATTTTTAGGACAAACCGCTGCCTCTAAATGAAAAGTTTAGATTGACCATCATATGCATATTACCACACTGCCCAAACTGCACTATTTTTCAGGAACTTAAGAGACACAGAACAGTCTTAACACTGTGAATGTGCCAAGTATCATTTGCATACAGTTTACATTTATTTTTAAAAAGGCACACATGTAGCCCTATTCCATTAAGCAAAGCTGAGAATCATGTTTAAAATTCAGTACATTTGATTCATATCACTTACTTATTATATCCACGGTGTACCAACCAGTTATATAAAGAGGTGCTCTTTAATCTCCACATGGTGTTGTTTTAAGGTTAGTGGCTTGACCTAAAAAGTTTCTTCTCCTGTTAGCTTTCAGAACAATAACTTTTTGTTGTTCTTAATTTCCTCAACCAAGCTTCTGAAATCAAATCACCCAAATCTCAGCCAAGAACAGGGTTAGGGCTATTTAGTTCTATATCCTTAAGATAGCAGCTCTAGAGTAAAAGTATGAGGGGCTGAAGGTAAAGGGGCTCTTGGAGCACCCCAGGAAATTTTTGCAAGTTGAGGCACATTAGTGCTTCCCTCAGCAAAGCACAAGACAAATCTCCCCAGGGGCCCCCAAATACCCTAATCATCCCTATGTCCTATGAACCACCACCCACCAGCCCTCTCTCTAAACTTTTGTTCTTTTAATTATCTTCATGAAGATAAAGGACAATATTATCCTACATAGAAAGGCAATGGATGAGCTGGAATATCTTTGCTTATCCAAAGGCATTTATCTGTTGCTAAGGAACAAGTCAATATAGAGGTAAGAATTCCATGCCCATGGCAACTCCAAACAGCAGATTCTGGTGGATTTGAGATTGTCATAGAGAAGAAATTCAATCCCAAAGCACAGAGAATTAAAAATAGATGTCAATAGAGGTCTTCAAAGACTGAAAGTAGAAAAGGGAAGAAATACTAAGACAAAAAGCTCCAAGATAATAATCTCAGAGCAGATATTATCTCCCTATTAGCTTTTTTGTCTTTTTATTTAATGGAGGAATTTTTTTTGTTAAACATCTGAGACCAAAAGATCTGTTATATAAATTTTATTAAGCTGTTACAGATGCTAGCCAAAATATGAAAAGACTAGTTCTAGGACAACTTCCCAAACTACAGTGCATGGCCAGATAGCAGTCCAAAAAAAATATCCACTAGGTCTAAGGATCCAAATTACAGGTATTTTATAATGAAAATGGTGCAAAACAAGAGTAGCGTGTAGCTGGAAAATACGTTGGCTACAGAAAAGAGGGCAGGACTATGAAAGTTGGGCAAAACCATGCATGGATAGGAGGGTAGCTCCTTCAGGAAGGTTTACTGCTTCTTAATTTGTTCTAAAATCAGGATGCAGTATTGTCCTAATGGTTAATCATCATACAGGAAAGAAATACAGTTTTTCTTCTTTGTGGATTGAGTTTAAAGCTGTGAATTAAACTCTTCTCTCCTTCTTAATCTTCCTATAACCTGTAACTTAATTTAGTAAGTCAGAATTCTCTTACCATTTGTATATTCTGAAGACGATTACATCAAATTTTTGGGTTAACGTATAAATTGGAGAGAATGACTAGAAAACTGAATGTTTTCTGGCAATATTAACATTGGCTGAAATAAGCCAGATTGATCTTCAGATTTGGGAAAAGATTTATCATTTACTCAAACTAACATTTGGGAGGAAACTGAAACAATGATAAACTGAAAATACAGCCACATCCTGGTTGAATAAATCTGAAAAGTGAAAACAAATGTCAAGCAAATAAAGGAAAACCTTTAAAATGTAGGCAGAGTACTAGAAATTGCTGTGTGGAAATTTCTACATAAAATCACCACAAACAAAAGAGGAATAAAGAAAAAAAACTTAAGATGATGGCAAAATATCTAGCAGCATATCATAGTCCCTCTAGGTCCTATAGTCTAAAACCTGGACTTAACACCTGGAAAACAACTTAGTGCAGAGAAAACCAAGAAAAGCCCTGAGAATTAGGAACAGGCTGACAGGGAAAGTAGAAACCACAAAGAAATTGAGAAAAGACAATACACAGGACAGAAGCAATCTGTAATGTTAATTTAGGCTGGGGGGGGTGATACTTATTTCTGCAAATACTACACCATAAACCCAAATACAGTCAGAAGTCCCAGAGAAAAAACAACAGACTGGGCCAGCAGCGCTAGCCCCAAGAAAGCTCACAGTTATTGTAAACTGTGAAAAAAAAGTGTGGTTCTACTATGTTTGAGGTTGTTTTGTTTTGTTTTGTTTTGTACCAGGGATCAAACTCACAACCTTGCACTTGTAGGCAGGTACTGATGCCGCTGAGCTAAATCCCCAGCCCTGTGGTTCTACTATGAAAGCAGCTCCTTCTATATGACGGGCTAGAGTTTGAGAAGAAATCCACTGCAGCCCCACCATATCTGAAAGTGATGAATCAGGAATCTTTTTTTTTTTTTTTTTTGTACCGGGGATCGAACTCGTGACCTTGCACTTGCCAGGCAGGCCCGTAAGCCACTGAGCTAAATCCCCGGAATCATTTTAGAAGGCAGTTAATTGTTTAAAACTCTGAGAATCAGCAGCCGCAGAAGACTAACTATACAATAGTGGGGCATGACCATAAGAGAGTCACAGAGAAGACACAACCTAGAAATAGACTCACTGAGAAATTTAAGCAGTGGCACGCTCGGGACAGAGTGCTCTCACCCTTGTAGCCAGAAGCCAGGGCATGGCAGATTATATTCTGAAAGGGCTGGGTGTGAAATTCTGGCAGTAAGTCCAACCAACTGCTTGAACCCCTCACCGCCTACTTCCAACCCAGAACACAGTGATATGCTTTCTTTCCCCATATTCCCCACTGTGATCAGGGATATTCTTCAACTTGGATAGTTGCTACAGTCTTGGATGTATTGAGGAAAATACATAGTGCTTTCCAGTACTTTCCAGTACTTTCCAGACATAGTACCCCCACAAAACCATGAGACATAAAGTTAGGCAGAGAAAGCAGTGATTTGGGGCACATGGATACAGAAACTGGGAGTGGCTGGGTACACTCATCTGAATGAGCACATTCAGGAGGAAAGGTGGTGTAGGACTCAGCCTTCACATGCTTAGAAGTATGCGTGGAAACAAAGTAAGATTACTAATGACTCATTACTAGTGACTCCCCTCCCCCCTTATTTGGTGGATTCCAATAGTGTAGGCCCCAAAAAGCAGCCACCCATACAAACACATGGAGGAATTTTCTGGACTCATTTATCTTTTCTTTGTTGCTGAGAAGGGGATGGAGTTTTTCTCATTTTTTCTTTTCCCTTTTTTCATCTTTGTTCTTCTCTATTACCTTAATTCTATTAATTTTCTTTTACTCTTTAAATGGATGCTTTATTTCCATCTTTTTCCTCCTCTTCATTTTACTTTTCCAATTTTACTTCATTTTGCCTCTCCTCAGTAAGCTTTATTAATTTTTTTTAGTATTACAAAGGTTTGTTAACTTTTAGATATTTAGTTGATGCTATTCAATAATATGCCATTATTGAATTCTTTTCTGTTTTTAATGGTGATATTTTTATTGCATTTAGAAGATATTTGCTGTATATAAACATTTGGTTTGCCTTTGTGTTTATTTTATATTGCAGATTACTTTTCTATTGTTAAGGGGGTATAGTGGTAGCTTTCATTGGTTCTTACAGTACATCAATATCCAGTTTGTCTTTGACATTATTACTGTTGCTGACTCTGTTGCTATTATCAGGATGATAGTTGTTTCTATTAACTGGTTTTTACTGTAAGCCAATATCTGGTTATTGTGCATGTCATCAACATTACTGTGGTTCATTTCCAAAGAACTTGGTACTGGACCAATTACACAGCACCCTGCACTCCTGAAGTTAATGAAGGTGGTCAGATCTTGGAAAGAGAAAAGTCTTATAGTTAGTTATGCTCAGAATGCATCACCAGAAATCAGCTACTAACTAAAGAGATCTTCTTATTTACTGTAGTTTTTTTACTTCCATCAACACCCATCACAAAAAAAAAAAAAATAGAAACATGTGACAAGGCAAAAACTATCTTTCAAAGTTTATTGAGAAATCAAAAGACAAAGTGCTGAATTATACAAAGAGATCAAAGAAGAATAACAAGGTGCTCCGCAAGATCAAATATATGACTAAACAGATAATGGATATAATAAAATAATCCATGAAATTAAAGAAGACACTAATAAAAAGGTAGCTAGGCTAAAAAAAAAGATGCAAAACATGAATGATTAGTTTAGCAAAGAATTAGGAGTCTGTGAAAAGGTGCCAAACAGAAATCCAGGAGATAAAAGTTCTATTGATTTTATGGACAGCAGAAGTAACCAATGCCAGGAGAGAGTGTCAGAACTAGAAAACAGGGCTAATGTAGGCGACCACATACTCAGAGACATAGTACCTCAAAAACAGAAAGAAATCATGGAATAAGTATCCAGTAGCTGCTACATGTAAACAAGACTAACATTAACTGGAATTAGTGAAAAATCAGAAGATGGTATAAATGGCACAAGGAATCTGTTTATTAAAAAAAACATAGCAGAACACTTTTCAAGTATAGAGAAAGAATTTAACATTCAGGTAAGTGAAACACATAGAACCTCAAATACCCAAGATCAGAAAAAAACCTCTCCATGACGCATCACAATCAAAATTCCAGAAGTTCCAAATAAGAATAGAATCTTAAAACCTGTTAGAGAAATGTAACAAAACACTTATACAGGTAAACTATTTACAATTATAGCAGGCCTAGGGAGTAGCTCAGCAGCACAGTGCATGCCTGGCAAGTATAAGTTCAATTCCATGTCAAAAATAAAATAAAATAAAATAAAATAAAATAAAATAAAATAAAATAAAATAAAATAAAATAAAATAAAATTACAGCAGATTTCTCAACAAAGACATTAAAAGCCATGAGATAACAAGCCAAAAACTATCTTTCAAAATTGATTGAGCAATCAAAAGACAGAGTGTTGAATTATACAAAGAGATCAAAGAAGAAACAACAAAGAATAACAAGGTGCTCACCAAGATCAAATCTATGACTAAACAGAGTGAAGTACTTAAATCCCTAAAATAAAACAACTTTCAAATCACACTGTTGATTGAGAAATAAGGTCTGTCCACGACAAAGAAGACCTTACAAAATTTATGACTAACAAACCAGCTCTCCAAAAAATTCTCAAGAATATCCTGGACAAAGAAAAAGATAATGATGCCAATGATGTCAAAAAGGCTAGTGGAATAAATACAGTAAGAAGGCTGAATGGATGAGCAAAACAAGGAAAAAAGGAATCAGCCACAGGAAAGTAATGCAATGACCAGACAAAGTCAATACTTTGCAGTACTAATTCTCAATGTGAACAGACTTGATTCCCCATCAAAACACATAGGTTGGCAGGTTGGATTTTTTAAAAATGTCACCAAAATAGAAAATCAAGCACTAAAAATGAAAGGATGGAGAATAACATTCCATGTAAGAAGAATACAAAAACAAGCAGCAAAAACTGTCCTATTTTAGACAAAGTGAACCTTAAGCCAAAACAGGTCAGAATAGGTTTTTTAAAAAAAAGGCAGTTACATACTAGTTAAGAGAACATTTCAACAAGAAGAGATCATATTTATAAGTATAGATGCACTGACCACTGGCATATCGTGTCATAAAACAAACGCTATTGAGCATAAAAAATCGGATAAACATCAACATAATCATAGTGGGGAACCTCAATACACCCTTGTCACAAATAGATCAACTAGACAAAAAAATCATATTTATCATCTGATCATTGACAAATGGGCCAAAAAACATACACTGGAGGAAAGACAGCGCCTGTAACAAATGGTGCTGGGAAAACTGGCTATATGCATGCAGAAGAGTTAATCTAGACATGTATCTCTCACAATGAACTAAAATAAATTAAAATGGATCAAAGACCTACATATTAAAATAGAAACACTTAATATGCTGGAAGATAAAATATGTAAAACTCTTGAAGACACAGGTATAGGCAAAGACTTTCTGAACAGAAACCCAGTTGCACAAGAAATAACATCAAGACATAACATTCAGGATTATGTCAAATTAAAAAGCTTCTGTATAGCATATAAAACAACCTAGAGTGAAGCGACAACCTACAGAATGGGGAAAATTTTTGCCAGCTATTCCTCAGAGAACTAATATGTCAAATATATAAGGAACTCAAAAATATTAGAGCCTCTGAAATAAAAGACCCACTTTAAAAAAATGATCAGCTGAAATGAATAGACACTTCTCAGAAGCAGAAATGGTCAACAGTGCCATGCACGGGCCACTGCCAGAGTAGGGACAGGCACACCCAGGCCTCTCTCCATTAGCCAGTGCCATTTGTGGACTGCAGAGGGAGAGAACAAGGCCTTACCAGGAAGCAATCCCTGCCTGGAAACTATATCATTTTCATTGTTTTGTTGGGCTGTGTTTTATTCTCTTTTGTTTTGTTTATGTTAAATATGATAGCATGAGCAGCTATTTAAAAGACAGCAAGACATATCATTTTGGATTTACTATTGGCTTGTTTTTGCTTTTTTTTTTTTGGTGTCAGGGATCGAACTCACAACCTCGCACTTGCCAGGCAGGTGCTTAAGCCTCTGAGCTAAATCCCCGGCCCTTATTGGCTTGTTTTGAAGTCCTTTATTGCATTCATTGTTTTGTTTTTATTGCTTCTACTCTATTCTTTTCTGTTTAATTTTTACTATGTGTTAAAGTATCCACAGCTATTTTGAAGACCAAAAGGCACTATGGTAACTATTGTTGATTTCATAAGGTTTTGAAGTCCTGTATCACTTATACTGGTTTATTTTGATTGGTTTTATTCTGTTTTATTTTCCTTGGTTTTATCCTCTTTAAAAAAAAGAAAAAGAAATGGCCAATTATACATGAAGAAGGACTCAGCATCTCTGGCCATTGGAGAGACGCAAGTTAAAATAGCACTGAGACTTCATCTTACTTTAGAAAGAACGGTATTATCAAGAAATCAACAAATGCTGGGGAAGCTGCAAAGAATGAACCCTTCTGCATGGTTGGCAGGGATAAAACCACCATGGAAAACAATGCAGGGATACTCCAGAAAACCAAAAATAAAATTCCCGTCTGACCCATTTATACTTCTGGTATCTTCCCATTAGAGTTAAAAACATATCACATCATATATCACTGATACAAGCATACCCATGTTTATACCAGCACAACTCATAATAGCTAAATCTTGGAGGTAGGGTATGTATGCATCAACAGAAGAACAGATAAAGAAAATGTGGTACATAGATACAGTGGAGTACTACTCTGCCATAAAGAAGAATAAAACTGTGTCATTTGTAGGAAAATGGATGTACCCTGAAATAATAATGTTAAGTGAAATGAATCAGACACACAAGTTTAAATATCACACAGTTTCTCCTATATGAGAAACCCAGTGTATTTAAAGAAAAAAATATATGTCAGATATAGCTCAGTGGCACAGCACCTGCCTGGCAAGCATGAGGTACTGGGTTCGATTCCTGGTACAAAAAAAAGGAGCAAAATACAAGATAAATATTAGGAAGCAAGGAGACAAAGAAGGGAACCAAGATATAGGGGGCGGCAATGAGGAGGGTAAGAGGAAGTGAAAGGAATTAGGATCCTTATGGAATTAGGATGTGTTATGTACATGTATTAAGTCTCTGATTAATGTAGTCATTATGTATCGCAAATGTGTTCCAATAAATATAAAAATATTTTAAAATCTGATAAAATAAAAAAAAAGAAAGCTCAGTTAGCCAGTGTGTTTTGGTTCATGATCTGATACTGAGAAAATGGTCACAGCTGAATGCATAGGTGTGAGGGTAGAGGGAATTTAATCTGTTTATTATTTCTCAAAGCATTTTGCCAGATACAAAAATGGATAAAACGTGATTGCTGCCTTTGGTGTCAAATGAACATAAGGTGAGATCTGAATACGTTGTAAATAGCATGATCATTGATTTATTAAAGGGTGATAGCTACTGAGAGATTTTTTAAAATGGGTAGTTTATGTCTGAGAGAGTAGGAATAGCCATTGATGCGCCAAACACTGAGTAGTTGGTGAATCGATGGAGTAGAACTTACCGAGCACCTCTGGGTGACAGGTAAGTGGGATGTGTGACAGTGGTAGAGAAGAATAACCGCTTATAAGTTTTCTTCACCTCAGCACTTTCTGAGTTGAACACCCAAAGTCTGCTCTTGTGTAATATTACCTTGTGCAACCCCGGGTGCCCTGCAGCTTCCTGTGGTGGCTCCCAAATCTCCACCTCATACATGGCAGAGAATCTGTTCATTTGTAACAGATACACATACAAGTGATAGGACTGGATTGCCTGGCAGTACGTGTGGAATCTGCAATTCGGAGGTCCATTATCATTTTTCACCTACATTTTAGAGTAATCTTCCCACTCGGCTTGTTATTCAATGTTAATCATCCCTGGAAACACCCTTATACACATACTCAGATGTGCACATTACCAACTTTCTAGGGACTTCTTAATCCAGTCACTTTGACAACCAAGATTCATCATCCTATTCCTCAACATCATTACTGCTTTATAGCAAAATCATTCAAAATCCCTTCTTTAAAATGTAATATTGGCCAGGGATATAGCTCAGTGGCACAGTGCCTACCTGGCAAGTGCAAGGTCCTGAATTCGATTCCTGGTACCAAACAAAGGGCATAAAATCTAACACTGATTTCTAATTTAATTCCAATAGCAGCTAAAGAACATACTTTATATGAGTAGAGTCCTTTTAAATATATTCAGACTTATTTTATAAGCCAGAATATGGTCTAACGATATTTCATGTGCATTTTCTTGCTGAACTATCCTACCCTGAGCCTCCAGTACAATACTGAATAGAAGATGCAAAAGCAGACATCCTTCTCTTGCCCTTCATCGTGGAAGGAGAGTTTTCAGACTTTCACTATTAAGTTTAAAATTAGTGATTGCGTCTTCTGGAGACATTCTTTATCAGAATGGGGAAGTTCCCTGCCTTTTCTGGCTTATGAGAGGATACTGAATTTTGTCAAATGGATATTTGTACCTCTTTTGAGATGTTCACCTACTCTTTTTCCTTTATTTTACTAATATGATATCCCTGGCATGTATAGTAAAAACACTACTTGCATAAATATCTTAATATGTGGCTAGATTAATTCTGCTATTATTTTTTAGGATTTTGGAGTTCATAAGATTTATCTATAGTTTTCTTATGCCTTTGTATGGGTTTTTGTTTGTTTGTTTTGTTTTTATAGAGACAGAGTCTCACTATGTAGTTCAGGCTGATATTGGACTCTTGGAGATTCTCCTGGCTCAGCCTCCCAAATGCTGGATTGCAGGCAGGGACCACCACATGAGGCTCTTTGTAGGTTTTGATATCAGGTTAATATTGGCCTCATAGAATGAGTCAGGAAGTGTTTCTATTGTTTTTTAGAAGAATTTTTGAAGGACAAATGTTAAATCTTCCTTAAATATTTAATAGAATTCATCAGTACAACCACCTGGTCTTGAGCTTTTCTTTCTGGGGTGTTTTTCACTACGAATCCAATCTTTTCACTCATTATGGGTCTATCTTGAGTTTCTACTCCTTTTTGAGTGAGTTTGATAGTTTGGTATTGGAGACTCCCACAGTAGGCTCCAGTCTCCTCCCTCATGTTACGGTTCACAGCGGGAAGAAAGAGCAAGAGACAAAATAGAGGTGCAGCCAGAATCTGGTATGACCAGTGTTCATGGGGAACAAAAGGCCATGAGGCAGGCAGAGCTGCGACTTTATTCACTGAGGAAAATGGTGAGGAGATTGTGGCTGGATATACTAGAAACTGGATGGGTGGGCAATCCTTGTAACAGAGGGAATAAAGTATTCTTGCAGAAGAGGCAGGAATAGCCAGTTAGGTTACAGTTAACAAGTATCCTGCCTTGTAGAAAATTCTGGGAAAGAATTTTCATCTGGAGTCATGCAGGGCTCAGCATAGATATTATCTCATATCTAGCTCCATGGCATCACATCTTGTCTATCTGGGCTCAACCATGGCCACTGCTGATGAACAATAGTCTGACACCAGCTGCCTGTTTTCATGAAGATATGTACACAGGCTTACTAGTTAAACTAAAAGCCAGTTTAGGGAAGTCACTTCTTACAGCTTGCACTGCTTGCAAGTAAACACAGTCACACTTGGGTCTGGAGGAGTGTGACATGGCGATCCTACAGTTTGTAAGAATTTGTATATTTCTTTGTGGAGGGGGGCACGGTGGGACAGGGTTTCACTATGTAGCCCAGGCTGGTCTCAAACTCATGGTGATCTTCCTGACTCAGCCTCCCGAATGCTGGGATTACAGGCACTCACCACCATGCCTGGCAAATTTCCTACATTTCATCAAGACTATCTAATACAATTGTTTACAGTATTTGCTTAAATCATTTTTATTTATGTAATATTAGTAGCACTGGCTTTTATTTTTGATTTGGCTAGAGTCTTTTCAAGTTGTTTAATAGTTCACTATATTTTTAAGCTGTGTTTAACTTTTCTTCTTAGGCTAGCCAAAGCTGATAACTTTACTGGTATAGTAAAACAATTTTGTTTCTATTATGTTTCTATTATTTATGTCATCAATCTAGTCTATTTTGTTAAATTAACTTTATTATACTATCTTTGTTTTTAGTTTGGTTTTCTTTTTCTAAATCCTTAAAGTGAAAATTTAGTCCTTAACCTGAGGTATTTGTTTTCTAATGGTTATATTATCATTTATAGCTCTAAACTTCCCTTCTTAAGAAAAAATGCTTTCCCTATATTCTCTTAAGTTTTGTGGGTGTTGGGTTTTTGTATTCATTTACCTAAAATATTCTCTAATTTCTCTTGGATTTTTCCTTTGATAAACATGTTTTGTTTCACATATGTATATTTTGATGAACTCCTAAAGGTCCTTTTTTAATTGATTTCTACCTGCATTAAATTGTGGTTAAGAACATGCTCTGTGAAACCTACAAAAACAAAGGCAATTCTGGGAAACAAAGGAAAGGAGAGGGCATCATAATCCCTAACTTTAAATTATACTACAAAGCTACTGTGATTAAAAAAAAAAAGCATGGGAAAATAACAGACCTGAGGATCAATGAAACAGACTAGAAGATGCAGAAAGAACTACAGACATACTTAGCCACCTTATCTTTGACAAAGGTGTCAAACACCTTCACTGGAAAAAAATGATACTGGAAAAACTGGCTTTACACTTTAAGATTAAAACTAGACCCATATCTTTCACCATGCACCTAACTAAAATCAAAATAGATCAAAGATATAAATAGCAAAACAGAAATGCTAAATCTCCTGGAAGATAGAATAGGTAGAACTCTTGAAGACATTGGTGTAGGCAAAGACTTTATGAACAAAACCCAGACCACAGAGGAACTATTACAAAGAATCAACAACTGGAATCTCATCTTATTAAAAAAATACTTTAGCACAGCAAGAGAAACCACCAGAAGGGTAAACAGACAACCCACAGTATGGGAAAAAATTTTACTAGTTTTCAAGGCTACCATGGAACCAAGAAGGATGCGATGAGCATGGAGCAAGTAACAATATCACAAAACTTATTGCTATCACCAAAATTCACACTATGGTCTTGAATAAATGCTTCCCAGATTACAGAAAGCCTTTGGTTAATTTCAAAGTTCTGAAAAGAATAGATTTTGACCATTTTTTTTTCAGTGTTCTTATAGCTTTTATGAAGAAATTTTGAAGGTACCCAGTTTGCCTTTTTTACTGACATCATATCCAAACATACTTTTAAACACACTGCCAAACTCATTAAACAGTAATGAGAATTCATTCTCTCTTTCTCCTTTTCTTTCTCTCTCACCATTGAGCGCTCAAACTAAAGTGGTAAGCCAACACAGAAGCCACTGATGCTCTGGAAACATGCCAAAACCAAAAACCGAAAGTTTTTTGGTTAACGTTGTGGCAGCCTAAGATGACAGACAATACTTGGGGCAAACAATAGACTAAATATCCCCTCCCCCCAAATTCTGGAAATAAGATGGCATTAGAGGTCTTTGAAATGCTCTTAACACAGTACTGGGATTGTAGAGTTTTGCTGGTTAGTAATAGGATTTAAATCCAACACAGTGAGAAACCGAATCTCTGGCCTTCATACAAATCCAGGCACCCAAACTGGCTTTCTCAACATCGGTTGAAAAGATGAACTCGAAAAGATCCGTGCGCTGGCAAAGTGAACCAACAAGCCAATCAGTCTGTCTCTGCAGGCAGCAATCTTCCATAGTGCTTTGTAACCCGCTTTACACTCATGACTGGACTTGAATTTACACCAGACTCACATTTCAGGAAAATCAGTA